>JARYHS010013630.1:74183974-74358975 GCA_031002005.1 Vandiemenella viatica
TATCTTTCGTAAAACTGGTCAAACTCGTGCCTGTGGAATTCCTTATTCTGTCTCTCATAGCAGATCGATTGATCCTCCTTCCAAATAACCACGGCAGCATAATCTGTTTTAGCATTTTTCAATTAATTCCCGCGTTTTTATTTAAATCGGAAAACATATTATGCGAAGCAATTTTTGTTTGCAGAATAAAACAATTACAGGTGAAGTTATATGTGTAGCATCATGAACATTTAAAAGTGATGTATTTACATCAACTATAAATCCTTATTCTCTATTTGTTATTAATGCTGCAAAATTGTGATTTTCATTTCAAATCACAATAAATACATCAGAATTTCGGCGATGTAAATACACTAATCATTCCAATATATGTAAAGAAAATTAGCAGGAACATAAAACCTTTTCTCTATGGAAATGAATTAATCCACTAAAATATATATCACTATAAAATGGCTGTATTATAGTAGGCAATAAATAATCTTTGTTGTAAACTAAGTTAAAAAATAAAATTACTTCAAAACATTTAACAATTTCTGAAAAAAATGTTGTTATTGGTACTCAAAGGTATAAAAATCGCGATCATCAAATTATACCGAACCTGGTACGTTAGTTGAAACTGGGCTGTATTTCTAGGAAAGTTGTGATTGATTTTTTTTTCTGATCGTAATCCGTAATACTTTCAAGTTACACAACAGGTCTCCTGAACTGCTGTATCAAAATTTCAACATATACCCTAGATCTGGAGTGTCCTGAAGTAACTGATGTTTTTCAATGGATTTTTTTTTAAGTACAGTGTTAGCCAAGGAAGATACATACGAAATTATGAGTCACAGTGACCTCCAATTCTAGTGTAGTAATAGCCCAACCAAGGAGGGAATAACGTTCTTATGTCACCATTCAAGTCCCTTTTTTAGAAGAAAATAAAAGCATATCCACCACCCTTAAATTATTAGTCTGGACATAAATATTAATGACGACATTATATAGGACACAATTCGTTTCAGTTTTACAATGAAGTAAACTGAAATCAGTATTAGTTATCCTCAAATTAATAGAAAAGTATTAGAAAAAACAGATTTCTTTGCTGATTTTTTATTCTTTCTTATGTTTGGTGAGGTCTTGAGTGTTCCGTCATGCGTAAGGATGACAAATCCCTGGGAAATGCCTCAGCAGTCTCTTAACAGGAGCAGGGCTCTAGAGTATGACGATACAGGAGCAGCCTCCGTAAATAATGTTGTTGTTCTCACTGGGATTTTGTACTGCAGGCGGGTATCCTGTTCACATCCTGCTTCTAGGAAAGACTGTTGCGAAGTAACAGACTTTGGCTAAACAGTTAATTATTTATGTATTGGTTTTGTTAATTGTTGGAGAAGAACGTAAATCATAAACACAACTTGTATGTATTTATTTTGAGAGAGTATTCCTGATTCGTATGTATAATGCAAAGTGATTATCTTTTTTGTTTATTCTACTGAGAATAGAAGGAAAAATATAGATTGTTTGAAGGCGATTAGTGTGTTCTTACGTAAGATGTAAATGAAAACTTTTGCATTAGACCTATATATGGAATAGCTGGGAAGAATGGGTGCAGAGTAAAAATTTATAACAGGCACAATCTTGTAGATTTTGTGCCGTATAATGGTTTAGACCATAAATGAATTATTCGGTAGCAAAGAAATTAATAAAAATATACATACAGCGATATGGGGTCTCAATTGAAATATAAAACTATCTCCAATAGTTAAAGAATCGAGAGTTATGGGAACATTATGCAAACCTCGGCGATCAATACCTACCGATGGACAAAGAAAAGACATTATTTTCACAATACATTACAAGCAGCTTTTCGGATGTGAAGACGACCGTAAGATAAAAAGAGCGAAAAACCGTGGTATTAGATTTCCGAGACATGTTTTAGCTTAGCGGAGGGAAAACTTGGCTCTGATCCTTAATACTTTAGTTCTGCTTGTCAGAAAATCTTATAAACTGTGATGAAGAACCGCAGAGGTAGTGAAATCAGAACAGAAGCCTAGGCATATTTAATTAGCTCTCTTGAACATTACTTAATTACCAGTAAGCAACAACCGTTAATAGAATTGAGTAAACAATGAAATACTGCTTTCGAAATGATGTGTCTGATTTATCTTTAAAGTTAGGATTAAAGTCTCTAAAGTATAGGAAAGCATCAACATATCACGGAGAGTGTTTTGACCAGTTGATATTCATTCCTTCCGTTTTCATAAGTCGGATTTTTAAACAATTATTTGTTGTATGATTATATTCCAGAGGATCAGATATTTCCTACTTGAATAGTCGAATTTAAAAAAGGTGGTTCCAAATTCTAATATTTTCCGAGGACCACTTATTAATTATCAACTATTCCAAAATAACTACGAAACGAATTATAACACTTAGAGAAATGCTAGTAGTTAAAGAACCTAAGTGGCCTCCCTTTAATGTATGTCATGCTTTGATGATATTAGGCTAAAGAAAAAATAATAATATGTCTAAACCTGTCAGGTTTATATAGCTTATGAAAAGGCATTTGAGGCAGAAAATTGTCAAATAATGTTGCAAATTGTTTTATAAACAAAGGCATACGAAAGATTTATAGAGAATTTAAGGAAAGAATAAACGAAGAAACAGAAATGAAAATAAATACAACGAAAGGAACAAGTTATAACCTTAGTAGGTATATATTAGTTAACTAACGAATCAGTGTAAATAATCAGGTAATATAAGTCTTATCTAAGTACAGGTCCGTTCAAAATGTCACAATTTGTGTTTAAGAGCAGCAAAATTCTATAAAAAAGCATTTCATAACACAAATCTAATTCGCTTATACTCAAAAGTTCAATGTATAAAGTAATGGTTCCTACCAATTTCTGGAAAAAAAGCGAAGAGAAGAAGCAGAGATATTATAAACGGATATCCTAACTGCTTTGAAATTATATTGAAGCATGGGAATGATCGGAATATAACACAACAAGAGTAAGTATTATAGAATCCCAACTGGAACTACCCTAACTTGTAGAAGAAGGCACAGCAAAATAAGGAGAATAAATAACCATTCAATGAAAGGAATGATTTATTATTCTTCTGGTATCTTCATGATAGAAGGATATGAAGCATTATGTAACTTCACTTAATAATGTGAGGGTTTAATAATTAATTAATGGTACGGAATGTAATTCTGAATATAATATTCACTACTCTGTACCTATACATTTTATTATTTACAATTTTTATGAGAGTCACTACTCTTTTCAATTAGGTTTATTCTCCAGCATGCCAAAACGGTATGAAGAAATCACCGTCTACGTTCACTGTTAGGGAAAGATACCAATAAGTTTTATCTACCAACATGGTGAAATGTATATGAACAAGCTACTGTCACACTTTCAGAACTAGCAAATGATATCAAAAGCTGGAAGTAAACATCATGAATACCATGTAACAGAAGTCTAACTATGGGATCCACCTACATGAAAACAAGTGTGTAAACTCAGGAATCTTTTCTTTTGGAACTGTCCGAACTGAAATATAGTTCCGAACTAAGATAAGCATAAAACATTATTGATGCCAGAATATAGAATTTTAAGAGCACGGAACAGGTTAAATGTTACAAATGAAATTTATACTTTCATTCTATTATAAAAATCCAAACGTATCTGTATATAAACATGAAATTTACATAGTTGCCTTGAGAAATTGTGGAAGTTTTGTTCCGGAAATTGAAAAATGTTCAGTATTTGTCACGTGGCTTTGATCTAATTCATCTAAAATCCGATGTACGGAGTCTATGTAAACAGTAAGGACAGCTCTTGTAATGTGCTGTTTCATTTTAACTACATCATAAGGGACATGGTATCTGACAAATCGCTATAAAATCCCCGTTTGGCCGGTGTTGGAAATTGTCACAGATATTTTCGTAAAAACATTAATCTACATATATACTCTGCAATTCACAAAATTGTGGGTGGCAGAGGATGCTCAGCACCAAAGCTAATCCCTTTGTTGTGCATTCAAATCCCTAATGGTACGAGGGAAAAAAAATTCATATAAGAATTATTGCGGCTCCTTATTTCTCTAATCTTATCTTTCCTGTCATTCCGGCTCAAATAGGTTGGTGGATGAAGTATTTCACAACACTCGTAAGTGAAAGTGGGAGTACACATGTTTACCAATAAGTTTAAACCAAACGTGCGTCGTCTGTCTACCAGAGACTCCCAGCCTAGTCTACTAATCAGTTCTGTGACGCTTTCATAAGGACTGTAGCAAGCGGTCACGAATCGAGCGGCTCTTCTCTGTACTTTCTCTATACTTTCGATCAACCCCTTACGAAACGGATCCCAAATGACACAACAATAGTCCAAATGTGGACTCACAAGAGATTTTTACGCAATCTCCTATGTTTGTTCATCACAATTTTTCAAGATTCGACCTATGAATCGCAGCCTAGAATTAGCTCTACCTGCTAACGAATTAATGTGTATGTCCCATTTCATGTTCCTTTGTACTGTTACTCCCAAATATTTCATAGAATCGACCATATCAATAACTGAATTGTTTTACTCGTATTTCTGAACAATTGGATTCTTTTTGTTAGTTACGCTCATTGTCTTGCACTTTTTACAATTTAGCGTAAGTTGCCACTCAGCGCACCATGCCAAATAACATCCAGATCACGCTGAATTTCTAAGCAATCGACCAAATCCTTACTTTCCTATAAATAACCGCATCATCAGCAAACAATCTAAAAAGCCTTTTTCCTTTGTTTCCCAGATCGTTTATAAAAGTTAAGAAAAGAAGTGGTCCTATTACACTTCCTTGAGGTACACCCGATGTAACATCTAGATTAGAAGAACTTTCTCCTTCAACGACGACATTCTGCGACTGAACAGTTAGAAAGTCGTGTATAGTAAACTGAAATTAAATTAATGGAAATAATTAAATAAACATTATAATAAAAATCGAAATCCACATAGATTCTTGACTCAAATGTCGCCTGAGTTTTCCTATCGAAATAACGTTGTCTATATTTGCGGCAGTACTGCGCGTTGGTTTTGGTGTCATTCTCCTTGGTATTATGTGAATAACTCAACCTTGTTGTACTTTGGCCTCATATTGGGATGTTTCAAAGTTTTTAAAATTTACAGCCGTTTTGAGAAATAGACTAGATAGTCTACTAAATAAAGAGGCTTTTAGGCGACATAATAAGAAAGGATAGGGAGAATTATCCATCACTTACCAAAGATGAAGGATGAAACGAGTGGATAACATATAAGACAGATACAAAAATAGAATATTGCGGTTTTAAAACCCTATTCATGCAGTAGAGAACGATCCATCCTATATCGCATGGCTCATTCTCTAATGCATGAATAACATTTTATTTTTGTATCCGTTATTTGTATTATTCGCTCGTTGCAACTTTTAACATTGGTAACTCAGTATGAGTTGCAACACATACAGTCGATTACGTTTAAGGACACATGTCGAATCAAGGGAACTCCAAACTCGTTCATTTTTAAAGGCGACTTTTGGCTGCCACAAATTTCGGAGTGATACTCGTACTGTCGCAATCTTTAATTTTTACACTTTAAAACAAGATGGTGGCATTACGTCTACTTTTAGATGAGTTATTGAAATATAAATTTACTTCTACAGAAATAAATTCCCATTTGGACGCGTTTACTTCGCACACCCGACATCGATTTTAAAGACGTCTTCACGTCCATCGCCTCACGGCTTGAGATCTGTACACCGTGATGGCCACCGTGCGAGAGAGTCACCAGTCGTCAAGCAATGAGGAAAAATTTCTACCAGATACACTCTGGGATTCTGGGGTGGTGCTACTGGTAGCATGCGTGGTGCTACTGGTAGCATGCGCGGTATTCCCTGTTTTCATGAAGCTGAGACTTCAACAAATTGATTAAAATTTACAGGTATGAAGTTCCTGGGAAAAGCTGCGAGATCCATATATTTTCGTGCCGTACAGAACACAGAAGACATTAGCTTTTGGAGAATCTCACCGATACCTTTCCATTCAAGTAGAAATTTGACCCATCACTAAAAACAATCAACTCACGGAAGTCATATTCTTGCAGAATTACTCGACAGTTGACCTTATTTCGTTTATATTAATGATACACCATACTACAAGGACTTACAACAAAATCCTGTACATGCAGCACGAACACAATACGCTAGTTTTTTACGTGGCTTTATATCTCCATACAAAATAGTTAAAAAACTAAACGTGGACCACTCTCGAAGGATGCATACTAAGCTTGGTATCAGTGGTAGGACCACTACTTCCTTTCCTCCTCAAATAATATAATCAGATAATCCTACCACAAAGACGACCCACGGTTTAACGTGTTATCCCAAACACGGAAGCGTTCAGGCACACTTCAGCCTGGAATTTCCGTCGTAAGGATTCCTTGTTAAAATGCTGGTCCTACAGATTCAGGGCCGGAATGCGCGGCACATCGTAGGCGGCCGTACATTTCCTTAAGCGTAGTCCCTCAGGCCTTGTTTCTGTTACAAGCAGTTTGTGTGTGATTTACACTAATAATGTTATAAATGCGAAAGGAACTCTTTGTCTTTTGGTTACGATTTAACGTTTAAATGGCTATACAGATATTGATGGAATTTGACAAGGAAATACTTTTTATATTTGGAAAGGACATAGGATACATTCATCCGGTATGAATCAGAGTTTTAGTCTTGAAGTTCTGACCACTTATCGAATGGTGACAGGCAAACGGATGCGTGTTTAATTTTCTGATGTTAAATCTCTCGCTCAGGTTGTGCATCTCTCGCAGAGCTGTTAATAAATATCATTTACAGACAAAACTTATAATTTAGTTCAGACTTCGATATACACTGCACTGTACTTTCTGTCTGCCTTCACTTTTCTCGCGTCAGTTTGTCTTCTTTCTTGACATGCCTCGCAGGCTAATGAATAGCACTAACATAGCACGAGATGTTAACGTTATAAGAATCCAAGAATCTGATGCTCATGCTGAAGAAAGGAGAGAAAACAAAGCTTAAATTGAAGCTGCCCTCAGTTAACCCTGCCCTTCCCTCCCCCCCTCTCACCTCCAAGCATCTTCGTTCATTTCTGTTTTTAAATACGTTGGAACAGATTTTTTTTTCCTGACATAGATATGACGGTAGAATGGTATAGTGATGACCCTCCTGTCATATTATGCCTACTCGGTGTTGTTTGGGACTAATCTTACGTAACTTACAGCCTTCTATATCCAATTCTAGCAATGAAACTTTAAGTCAACGCGTACGATGTCGAGGGTAACAGTTGGTTAACTATATACCAAGCCCTTTGGGTGAACGGCAGCGCAAGAATCTCACATTCTGGCGTAAGAAGATTCAAATTCCCTTTCGCCAATCCATATTTTTGTTTTCCAAGGTTTTCGCAATATCTCCAGGCAAATGACGGGATATTTCCTTCAACAGTGAACGCCCAAATTCTTTCCCATTCCTTGCTCCCTGTTATGACCCGCCTCTAAAGACATTGACGTCGACGAGGCGTCAAGCCACAAGGAAGAAATATTTATTCACTATTTCTTATGACTTACTATGGAAGTAAGCCATGCTTAAAGTATAAATCGGATTTTGTGGTCGTCGAAGTCTACATAAGCAGAGCAACGAGAGTACTATGGGCAAGGAATAATAATGAGTTCTGTCATGACCTCTTTAAGGAACAACGCCGGTATTTTCCTGGAGCTATTTCAGGCGTGTGTTGAATTTGGTGTTAACTGATGTTAATTTCTTTTATAGTAACACCATATTTTATCTGTATGTTCGACAGATAGTGTAACATACAGTACAGCACTTAAAACCACAAAATAAAATATCATTCGAGGAACAGTAAAAGTATAGGTTCATCTTCAAAGTAAAAAAAAAATGTGATTGTCTAATTTTATATAAACATAAGCGTTAATTACATTTTACCCTCTTATAGGTTTACTCTCATTGCTGTTATAATTGTTCGATTGCGAATTTTGTTAAATTTTGTTTATCAAATGATCTCTTATTTTAAAACTGGAAATTTGCAGTAAATTTTTTATGTTTTATTTCAAGCTAGTTACCACATTTTTCAAATTAATTTTACTAGAAAATATTCAAAATAATCTTTATTTCATAGAAATTCTACATATAACTCTAGAACAGTGCGAGCTAAACTCTACCTTCGTATTGAGTAAATCAGATGAAATCTAAATTAAGTCATATTTCTAAATTATTTAGTTCTCAGCGCGAATTTAACAGGAAAGGTTACCATTGGATGGAGAGAATTCAATACAGTTGAACATACGTCAATGAACACCGCTCGAATAACCCAAGCATAAGCATCACGATACATATTCAGCCTTCTTCAACTCTCTCTACATTATTTTAATTTAAACCGTTTCAACCAAATTATAATTTTGATCATTTTTACGTGCTAGTACAGAAAGATTCTCAGTACAAGGAAGTTTGTTGGGTTCAGCGATGTCTGTTTTTCTGTGCTTATCTATTTCTTGTAAGATGCCTGATATATTTTCATACTACCATAACTTCATATAGTTATGTACTTTAGATAAATATGAATGCAGATAAGTTATGAATTATCCTGTTTACATTAATGAAACTACAGAATTTATTCTTTGTATCATGGTTATCCCAATATCCAAATCAACCTTAATATTTCATCCGTCTTTATTATTATACAGATAATGCTAAGGGCTGCATATGAATCATGTCTGGTCACGTTTAGATTGCGATAGTTTTTTAATTGATAGCTTATAAGAACGTACTGTAATTAATTATTTAAATAATTATAATAAATTTTGTTATCTGTATGAACAGTCCTTCAATTTCCTTCTCAGTTTTGAGGGCATCTCATTAACTGACACAGCCAACAGAATTTAATACTTTCAATGCTTTGGCAGATTTTTCCTTGCATAGGATCTCAAATTTATCTATCAGCATCATTCTCTTTCATCATGTTTGTTTTTTCCTCGGGATACAGCATGAACTATATTTTTTCCATCTCTCAGCCTATAAGCACCTCAACTTAGTTTTCGTCTCTCTGTTCTCCGAATCTGCTCTACGGTTTATTACTGAGTTCATTTCTTACTTAACAACAATTTTCGTATCTTTATCTTGAAGCTGATTTCATGTATCAGTTATCACACTTCCTATCAGCCATCACTGTCTGGCGCCCTTTTCTGTTTAATTTCTTCTCGCGTCCCTCAGACTTAGTATTTAATCTATGACTCAAAGTTTTCTTCTTATGCCTAATGTTTCCTTTATTTCCCTACAGAAGTTTTTCACAAATTCTCCTCAGTCAGGCAGTTACAGATTCTTAAACGTTGTGTTTCTGCTTTGTTTCTTTGAGATACCTATCTCACATCTAACTCTTATTTAGTATCTTGAATTTCATTCTGCCATTTTTTTTGCTGTCGTCAGTCTTTAGACTGGTTTCATGCAATCCTCCATCCCTTCCTATCCTGTGCTAACCTCTTCATTTCTACATACCCCTTACAATCCACGTCCTCAATTATCTGCTTCATATATTCTAATCTCTGTCCACATCTACAGTTCTTACCTTCAACTGTTCCCTCCACTAACAAATTAACCAATCCAGCATGTCTCAAAATATGACCTACCAGCCTGTCTCTTCATCCTGTAAGCTTCTTCCATAAACTTCTTTTCTCACCCATCATTTCTAAAACTCGTTCATTTCTTACTTTGTCTGTCCACCTAATTTTCAGCATTCTTCTGTAGCACCACATTTCAAATTCTTCAAGTTTCTTTCTTTCCGGTATTCCTAAAGTCCATGTTTCGTTACCGTAAAGTGCTGTGCTCCACACATAGAGTTTTAAAAAGTTCTTTCTAATTCCTAGATCAATATTTGAAACTAAAAGGTTTCTCTTTTTCATGAAGGCTCTTTTTGCTAGTGCTATTCTGCTTTTAACATCATTCCTGCTTCGGTTGTAATTTTGCTTCCCAAGTAACAGAACTCACTCACTTCTCCTATAGCATCCGATCCTATTTTTATATTTAATCTGCTACTATTGGTATCATTTCTGCTACATTTCATCACTTTTGTCTTACTTCGATTTATATTCAGTCCAAAATCTTCCTTCAGTATTTTGTTCATGCCATTCAATAACTTCTCAATATCCTCAGCCCTCTCTGCTAACAAGACAATGTCATCAGCAAATCGTAGCAAACTGATTTTTTCTCCCTGAAAACTTATGCCGCATGGAAATTTTTCTTTGACTTTCTTCATTGCTTCTTCTACATACAAGTTGAATATTAACGGGGATAGACTACGACCTTGTCTCACACCCTTTTTAACCGATGCATGTCTCTCGTGATTCTCTACTTTTATTACAGCCACTTGATTCTTATATAGTTTATAGAGTATTCTTCTATCTCGATACTTTAGACCTGACTTCTTTAAAATTTTGAACATCTTGTCCCACCTAACATTATCAAAAGCTTTTTCTAAATCAACAAATGCCATAAAAGTATCTTTGTTTTTCTTGATCCGCCCTTCAAGTATTAATCTTAAAGACAGAATTGCTTGCCTTGTACCGCGATTTTTCCTAAACCCAAACTGATCTTCACCTACTATCTCTTCTACTACCCTTTCCATCCTTCTGTATATTATTCTGGTCAGTAATTTTGAAGCATGTGATGTTAGACTAATTGTGCGATAATTCTCACATTTGTCAGCTTGTGCTTTCTTTGGAAGTGTGAAGATGATATTTTTTATTAAAATCAGTTGGAATTTCTCCTGTTTCATAACTTTTTGATATCAGCTTGAATAATCTTTCGATTCCTTCCTCTCCTAGAGATTTAAGAAGTTCTGCAGGGATCTCATCAATTCCAACTGCCTTATTTGCTTTCAAGTCATTCAGAGCTTTATTAAATTCTGTCCTCAAAACAGGATCTCCTAAGTCATCCATGTCGACATCGCCTTCCGTTTCCAATACACTATTGTTCAAGTCGTCCCCAACATACAGTTTCTCAATGTATTCCTTCCATCGGTTAGCTCTATCTTCTGAGCTTAAAAGAGGTTTCCCATCGGCAGCTTTAATGTTCATACCTCTTTTCTTCATTTCTCCAAAATTCTGTTTGATCTTTCTATATGCAACATCTACTTTTCCTGCAACCATTTCCTTTTCTACTTCTTCACACTTTTCTTGTAGCCATTTTTCTTTTGCTATTTTGCATTTCCTATTTATTTGATTTCTAAATTGCCTGTACTGCTCTTTTCCTGCTTCATCCTGAGCATTTTTGTACCTTCTCCTCTGATCGATCAGCTGCAAAATTTCTTCTGTAATCCAAGATTTTCGGGCAGCTTGTTCTCTAAAGCCTAAGGTTTCTTTGCCAGCTTTCATTATTTCAGTCTTTAATGCATTCCATTCGTCCTCGGTTGAGCTCCTTTCACAGTTAATTCTTAGACCTAAGTCTACCATTTCTGCAAATTTTTCTCTTGTGCTAGATTGTTTCAGTTTATTCACTTCCAGTCTGTTCTGCTTATGCTGCAGAACAGACTGGAAGTGAATAAACTGAAAAAATTTCTTCTGTAATCCAAGATTTTCGGGCAGCTTGTTCTCTAAAGCCTAAGGTTTCTTTGCCAGCTTTCATTATTTCAGTCTTTAATGCATTCCATTCGTCCTCGGTTGAGCTCCTTTCACAGTTAATTCTTAGACCTAAGTCTACCATTTCTGCAAATTTTTCTCTTGTGCTAGATTGTTTCAGTTTATTCACTTCCAGTCTGTTCTGCTTATGCTGCTTCCTTATTCGCTTGAATTTCAGCCTGCAATTCATTACCATCAAATTATGGTCCGAGTCTATGTCTGCTCCTGGGTACGCTTTACAGTCTAGAACTTGATTCCTGAATCTCTGTTTTGACCAATTCTGCCATTAACATGTTAAAATCCAAAATTTATTTCTGAATATTTTTAATCACATTGAGGTTGATTTCTGTTTGTATCCCGTGGATATTTTTAAATTTATTTTCTGTTGTTTAAATTCTTAAATGCTATGTTTATTATGAGTTGTTAGTGATTTCTAAAAACGTTGTTAATCTTTCACTGAATTGTTTTGAAACTAAAACCTGTAGCCTGGGGAAAATTAGCATCAGCCTTGCTAAAACAATTTTCGTCTTCGTTTAAAGACTTAATTACTTTTTCGACTGGGCCAAATAGTTCCACTATTGCGATTTTTTTTTCTGTCCCCTTATGAATTTCGTATGTATACTAGATAATGCAGACTTCTTCGTTATCTTCTTCGAAATGCTTCTGTTTCCGAACTGTTCAATGTACTTTTTTTTTAAGAAAAATTCTTATTTTTTAGAAGCTCCACTACAGTATATTCTCGATTCCAGAAACACTGTGTGTCCTTCATTTATCGTAGCTAGTAAAAACATAGGTAAAAAGCTCCATATTCCTGTTGAAACACTAGAAACACTTTTTCTTCACACTTCTAACATATTTCCTAGAACTCGTTTTAACCGTGCTCTATTTCTGATCATCTTCAGGGTATAAACCACGTATGATCTGTTCCTCTTATACACATTTTGCTGAGTCCACAAATTTTAAACTAGACTTCTGTCTTCCTACATATTTATAGTTTGTAATTTAGCAATAACTTTTGTCTCCTGGTATATTCCACTCATATCATTTGTTCCATCCAATATGTTCCTATATCTAATTATTTCCTCCTTTTATTTAACTATTTTCAGTACACCCTCACTTCGTCACGTCAGTTACTAGTGAACCAGGTCACAGCTCTCAGAAATTTCATTTCAGCTACGCCTATTTTCTTTATTTGTTGTTTAGTCAATGTAAATGATTCTCATTCTTACAGTAACGTTGATATAGATGTTACTTTGTAAAACTTAATTAGTCTGTCCTATTAACGTTCGTAAAATTTATCTTTCACGTAAGTATAAACAAAAGTTAATGTTTCCTTGACCTGATCATTCCTTGTGAGATTTATGTCATATCGTTATGAAAGAAAAATTTATTAATTTTTTGTGCTGTTCATTATTACGTAATTTCGTATTAAATCTTATCCCCATGTTATTCTTGGATGTTTAATGATCTGCCGCGCTGTTGATAGAATCTTATTCATGCTTCTTGTAGGGTCATTCGCTTTTTATAGAGCAGAAGAATGCCCCGGATCCTTATCCATCGCTCCATCGAGGCACTGGAAGAACCCTTGCCAGCAGTAAGAGACTCCTGATACCAGGACTGACCAGTAGTAAGACACTTCTTATACCAGGACTGGCCAGTAGTAAGACACTCCTTATACCAGGACTGGCCAGTAGTAAGACACTTCTTATACCAGGACTGGCCAGTAGTAAGACACTCCTTATACCAGGACTGGCCAGTAGTAGGACACTCCTTATTCCATGACTGGTCAGTAGTAAGACACTCCTTATACCAGGACTGGCCAGCAGTAAGAGACACCTTATAACAGGAATCAGTGCGGTACCGAAGTTTTGTCACCGAAAGCAGGGAGTACCACGTGTGGAATTGTTTAATAGTTGATATTCTGAGCTTTATAAATTCCCTTCCAACCAAATGTTCATAAAAAAGTAAAATCGGTGCATATAATTAACGAAAGTGATGATTATTGGCAACCATATTTACTAACGCATCTAGATCACGAAGATAAAAAAATCTTCTAAACACCAAGATTTTCGAAATTCCCTATGTACATTATAACAATTTTTAGTTTAATTCTTTATAACTTTGTCTGAGTGACTAGATATAAAGTTTTTTTCGTAAATATCAAGAAATCATTATCCTTTGAGAGAAACATACTTCTGTCTTAATGTTTTACAATAGCAGAATGTACTTCACACTACCAGCAACGTAAATTTCTGTTAACGGCTGTAATAGTAACTGTTGCTAAAAATTTAAAATATGTCATATTAGTGGTCTGCTCATTCGAAAACGCAACAGGTTAAGTAGATATTTGTAAGTAATTAGTTGGTAAAACTATATATACTATACTAATCAAATCAAATTTTTAAAAAGTTGGAGCGTTCAGAATTACAACAAATTTCGTAGTGACTTTACAGAGTGTTTAGTTGAAACATTGTAACAATAAAAAATGAAGAAATTTCTGAACTGTGATAGAAACGACAATATGTTTTCATATATGGAGAACATGGAGAAAATATACCAAAAACGATCTGAGTTCGTTCATAGAAAATAGACCGCAGGGAATTACTGAAACCTGTCAATGTTTTAATGAACGCTGGAGAATGTGTCTATGAAGGTCAGAGAAAATAGAATGTTTCATTCTACAGAAGATGATGAAGACGTGTAGGAGAACAACAAACAGAAAACTATAAACACTTTCTAACGAAGAAAAGGGTCAAGTTAAGAAAGGTTTCTTGTTTTCTTCCATTAAAATTTCTGTGTAACGCTGGTCTTCAATTTCAACGGCTTGTCCCAAGAACTGGCTGCCAATTGATTTTTACACGAATCCTTTATAAGTTTCCATGTTATTTCAGTAGTTTGACTTGTATTTTTGAAGACAGAGATTAACTTTGTTGAATTGAATTGTTACATTCTTCCCAGAGAGAAATATAGATACTAGATCACTGCTTAATTAACAAAAATTAAGAAAAGGAGGAAAGGCCATAAGATAAGATCAGACATAAAGCATTGATATACATTCAGAGCCAATTTCAGAAAGGTGTAAACGGTTTATTTATGCTACTACTTTTAAAATGGTTAGTTGTGGCGCTTACAGAAATAGATTCTAGAGACGTTTCCTAGCCCGATTTTTTAACGTGGATTAGCAGTAATGGCAACCAATCGGATTAAGGACTCAAGATTCTCCTAGCTTATCCCATAAGAAAGAAATTGAGTATAGATCTGTTGCCGAAGGTTTAAATATACTCTTGTAGTCACTCAATGTTTACCACATTGGTGGATATATAACTGTTTGTGTTGTCTTCAGTAATTGTTAATAACATTTCATCAAGGTTTAGCAACTAATCCACTACAAAATACATGAAATCTTTTTTTGTTATTAATGGTTTTTAAAGTATTGTGTAAAACAAAAACAAAAACAAAAAAATCTGGCATTGCATTAGTTTGCTAACCGTATGTAATAATTATTGCTAACTATCACCACTATTCGTTATGCCTACAACTTAAAGAATCATTTTGTGATCAGTGAGCAATTTACACCTTGATCATTTTCAGGTACCATTCCATCATTCAACTTGAGTGATTTCGGGAACCCGTGTAAAAACGAAATCTGAATGATCTGACGAGTTAACGTTAATCTCTCTCCCACCAGACTCACTAATTCTAATTTAATGATGTTTACTTTTAGAAAGTTTCTAAGTTTTGTTTCCAATGATCTGAAAAAAAAACATATATTCACAGCGACATAATATGTGTGGGAGATAATTGACGAAAATTAACAGCAGCAGACGACCAAAAATGGTTCCCGGATTTACAGCACTTTTAACTATTATTCATTCTGGCCTTTACTATACTAACAACTTTCATGGTTACACATTGCTTCTCATTTTCCAGATACTATTTAAACCAAAGTTTCGGCATAAAACTAACACTACAGTGCCTTAATTTGCACAGGAGACTCTTATGATCAACACAATCAAAGGTTAGTTAGATCGCATAAGTATCGGAAGAAAATTAATTTTTAGTCACAGCTGCCTATAACAACAAAAATTGTACCTTGCCTACCGTACATTGTGTTTTACTGAGCAGGTTAATATCAAGCAGATGTGTATACACGCTTTTGTACTTTGCTTTTTCAAACATCTTTGAGAATTATTATATAAAGGATATGGTTTACAAATGGCTCTGTCTCGTATATATATACATATATATATATTTTTTTTTTTATTTTTATATATTTTTTTTTTGAGGTAATACTTTCCTATATTTGTTGAATCAAGGAATTTATTGGTTGATTCCATTTCATGTTTTTTTTTTTTTTCATTACATTGAAACATTTCGCTATTACGGATTAGGGAATTGAACCAGTTATTTAATAATAACAAGTGACTTCTGTTTAGTTTTGTTCATTTTTTCAAATTCCTTTTTCAAAATATACTTGTCATTTTTTATAACTACATTGAATAAAGTTCCGTTGCACCCGTTACTTAGTTGATCTCATGATCTCATGATCATCTAGCATTCACACATGTCAAAGTGCGGTTTCTAAAAGTCTGAAGTAAACTGACGATAATCCCTTGATATAACGACTGTTGTGTGAGTCCTCTTCAACATTACCAACATATTGCAATTAATTGCATAAAATATGGTACACCGAATTCATGATTCTTTATTGTACAAATTCTTTCTATAATTATCCGGCTTCGAGATTATACTTTCTTTGCTACAATGTTCTGTAAAAGATATGTTACGTGCTTCTTATAATGTTACATCAATTATACATTTTAAGTATCATTCCGTCGTGCTTAAAAATAGCTTGAGATATTGAGTTTATGTATACATTTTAGAGCATATTGATAGTTTTAATGTGGTAGTCTTAAAAGGAGTAGATTGTTCGCTACTCGTATTTTACGATCGTTCAGAGTTTGGGAAGTTTGTGTCTTTAAAGAGCGCGTTTAAGTCGAGCGCTATTACGATGTCGTGCATGAGCAAACATTCCTCGTGAGACTGGCTGGCAGCCGTTTTGTTCCTTTCAGCTGTCCGTCGTAATGTTTCGCCGTTCCACTGACGGCGGGAAACACAAAGAGCCGCTGAATTCTCTTTTCCTTACCGTTAACGCCCTAACAATTCCTCTCTTTTTGTTCAACAGCAAGCGTATGTCACCGCACTCCTGAAACTTTTAAATTACCTCTTTCTTTGCATATGACTTCTCTTTTTGTTTCGAATCACGCACAGCACTGCGTCTCATACGTTGGGAATTTCACCCCTTTCTTTGCCACAGTGTTCCGTGAAAGATATGTCATTTCGAAACGCTACTTAAGCAAGGCCCTAGGTTTAAGCTGGATGTCCAGCTGGGAGGAAGAGCAAATGTAAAGATGTATCAAAAACGATAATATTTTCATATCAAGATGTTTATAGACAATAAAAAGGAATATTCGCCCAGAAAGGCTTCCACATGTTCATGTACCGAGAGCACACAGGCTCACTGAATCTCGTCACTGGGATCTACTGAGTGAGAGGCAGCTCTTGGGCCAGGTATTTGGGAGAGCGAGGGTTTGAATCCCTATCTGACCACCCAGATTTAGGTTTCGACGATTTCCCGATATAATTCTAGACGAATGAAGGGACGGTTCTGTGAACAAGCATAAAGTTAAAAAAAATACGTTCTAGAAGTAGAGGAAGTACCAAGCGCCTAGAAAACTAAGTCAAGATGTGGAAAATGTAATACTCTTAATAATTTACACTGCAATTACATTTCTAAAATCTACGTATAAAATTCACAGAAATTGGGTTAAATGCAAGAAACGTCATTTATAATGGCAATAATAAGTAAGAAGCAATACACATTGGTTCTGACATTAACGTAATTCACCACAAGGCTGACGTGCTTAACACCAAATTTAAAAAAATTTTCACCAAATAAAATACAGCTGTAACATCTGATTCTTGGGTATCTAATGGCGTCTGAAACGGATTCGATACAAATAGACCATGCCGGTATTGTACAACAAAGAACTTCTGAAGCAGGAGGAAGCATTTAGTCCAGAAGGTATCTTAGGAAAAGATGGCAAATCAAATCGAATCGTTACTGACGGATATATATCGTAAATCTTTAGATAGGAAAAAGTAATAATATACTTCAAAATAGTGCATGTAACTTTAATTTCAGGGAATAAAAGCGAAGTGATTCCATCAACTACAGAAAGATCACTGTAACGTCTGGTTGCAGAATTTTTGAACATGTTATATTAAATTAATATAAAAAAATACTTTTACCTGACCAATACGTGTTTCAGAAGAAGCTAGCCTTATTTTCTCTTAAGTTTTTGATCCAGTATCTCAAGTAAATGCTTTTTTGTTTTCAGAACTGCTTCGACAATCTACCACACAACCGTTTCGTAAAAAATATTCAAGCGAACGGATTATTGCCATAGATTCGTGGGTAGATACGCGATTTGCTAGCTGGTTGGCCGCATTGTGTAGCATTGAAGGCTAAGCCTCTTTTAATCTATACGTTACACTTCGAGTATAGCAAGAATCACTTCTATTTTTAGTTATTATAAACTATGGTGGAGACATATGCAAACGAAATTACTCCTTTTATGCAAGAAGAGGAACCAGTGTGTATGACCCACAGAAAGTAAACCGAATTATGGATTGTGATTCATAGGTCAAATGTTTTCTTTTCTTTTTTCTTCTTTTTTGCTTCCGGCCTTACGCCTCTTCGACGTCGAGCTCATTAGACGCTGAGGATATGAGACAAGGGAATTCAATCATGGTCTTTTGAATCAACACGCGAGATTGGTCTAGAGTGATTTCGGGAAGCCATGGAAAACCGAAATCTGGATAGGCGGAGGGCAATTGGAACCAAACACTTCCTCCCGAATGCGAGGTCAGAGCTTTACCAGTCGCCCACCCGACTCAGTGAATTTTGAAGGAGTTTAATACGTATTTGTCCTGATCTTGAATACTCATATGGTGTAAGGGATCTGAAGCACTAAGGGTTGAGAACATGTTTCGAGAAAGTACACAACAAAGAGCCGCTCACCTTGTAACCATTCACTATATCCCTCAGGAAACCATGCAAAACCGAAATCTGGGTGGACGGTTGGGATTATTGCCTGCGAAGCTGTATAACAACTTAGTGAACTAAAACATTGGCTTTTTTCATTATAGTTTGATAACGTACATACATATTCTATATAGAGTTAATAACGGCTTTTACGGCTTAAGTTGTATAGTGGTGAATACTTCCATTATCAGGTGATCCCTGGATGGAGTTATTCCTCCAGGACAACCTTCTCGAGAACTTTAACTAGTTTGGTTTCCCGTTTGCTTCCATTGTGATAGATGTGCTCCGTGTGGTTGACTATATTGTGTGCATGTACACCGTAGTGTTTGGTTTGCGTTGTAATGAAATGAAGGACGTGAGATGGTGTAATCTGGTGCCGTTACATTCTGGTCATCTCTCCCGAAAAGTGCCGTCAATGGTAATTTATCCATTCGGCAGAATAATCGGCATATACAGTGTCGTAACGAGCGTGGTAGGTGAGAGGTAACGCTTTGGTCTCGCATTCGGGACAACGCGGGTTCGAATTTCATCTGAGCATCCAAATTTGGTTTTCCATGGGTTCCTCAAATTACTCCAGACGAATGCCGAGATTTTTAATTCAAATGGCCTTGGCCGAATTACTTCCCACACTTAGTCCCCAGTCCTTTCCCTCCTGTGATGACCTCGACGTTGACAACGTGTAAAGCCATAACCAAAAATAAAAAGTGTTGTAGTCCCTCACTGGGGAGAGGTTCCGATTTAACCCAATACCTTGGTGAGCTATATGTTGATTGAGAATTGTACATAACACCTACCCTGCTAGCCAAATCCTGAAAATAAACATTTCTTCCACCAACAGGACTCGTACCAGCAAACGTCTTATCACCACCAGACACCAAAAATGGGCCGGAACTAGCTCAGCCAACGGGGCGAACTTTGGCAAACAGAAAAGGAAAACATTTTTTAATAACATTTTGTAAAGGCATCATTCCCATGTTGTAATTAATACAGAAAATTGCTTATCCTGTAACTAGTTTGGAAGTGCGAGAATTTTAAGGAATGACTTGTGCTTTCTGAATCGATGCCCAATTTAATATGTGTTTATCATTTTACCAACGAATATCAGTCTGAACCTGATTAAATGAAGTTGTAAAGCGACTAGGTCTTTGCGTATGTATCTATATGAATACCTTAATTTTGCTTTTTCAGTCTAATCGACCCTGTACTGCCACAAGCTCGCCGTCTGGCATGTACTACCTACATTCGCTAACTGCACTCTCTGTACAGCTGCAGCTCGAGGCCTAAAAGGTGTTATCCACATTCAGTACTACCGATCCTGCACTGTCCCATTAGCCGCTCTACACAACAAAAACGCCGAATTGTTAGAAACACTCGACAACCGAGCTAGGCCTGGACCGTATTAATGCACTACATTCGGCTTTTGGGGGCTACTGCACCACTGCTTCTAACGGGGAAACGTAAAGCTGTCCACGTGATGCTGCTTATCTGAAACATCTTAAACTAAGAGATCGAAAACATAATCGTACTGGAAGACAAAGTTCCATTACAGCTCACTCCCCCCCTCCCCCCACAAGTTTTAATTAGTTTATCCTAGTGTGAGTTAAATCTTTCGCGGCGCATTGATTCTATATGTTTTCCACCGGTGTTCAGCCGGAAGAATTCTGCAGAGCAAATAATAATAACGCGTTTGCTATTACTGGCCACGATATCCCGGAAGGGCTCAGCCGCGGATTGACAGAGTTTCGATTTGCCGCGCATGCGTCTATGTCGTGGCCACCTTAACCTAACCCAATAATTATACAGGGCGAACAGGACATGCAGTTTAACGTGGAATCCGAAACACGAAGTCGTTATGGCGTGCTTCACATTACTTTGCATACTGTGCCAGAGGTGGAGGTCGGGTTAAGAGCCTTCGAAAATCCATGACGAAACACGAATTCGAACCGAGGACCCATCGATCTCCGGTCAGACGCCTTAACCTCTGAGTCACCAGACCGCTGCCAGGGCAAATTAATTCTCCGTGTATATACAGCGACGTAAACAACGTACCAACGATTCAAAAATTTTAGGGGACCCACAGTAGTTGCGAAAAAATAAAACTTTTTAGAAAAAAAAATAAACACACTAAACAATATTTGCAACACAAAGTACCTTCACAAGGATAAAAAAACACAAAATATTATTTTTTCCAGGTTATTCAGTCACATAACTTACCATGTCACTGTATTTCTCTGCATATTTTTTTTTGTCAGTAACTATTTCAGTGTGGTATCGCAAAACACGAATAATTATTAAAAATACCCCTCCTCATTCTGTTTACCAGTTTAAAAATTGTTTTTATGGCTCAATCTGTGTTAGCTTTTACTAGCTGTGCTTACAGTCCTTGTGGTTACAACAAGGTTATATACTAATCCAATCTTTCTTACAGAAAAAGCAACCAGAGTAGTCAAGCATTTAGCACATAAAGGAAAATTAATATCGATCTGCTTTAATCATTTAAAAATATATATTACTAATATTTATGATTAAGATATATAAAACTGGACAACAGTGAAATATCTGGAGCGTTTCCATGGATTTGAAAGTACGTTACTACTTGTTTCCTACTTTTCTTAGAATCATTACTTCAATGGAATTCTGAAGTCATTTGCGAAAAACACACTTTCCTTTTTCGCTGTACCAGTTCTTAAATTTAACACCTTGATGAATTATTACAGCAATACGTCACACATTCCATAAATTCGATATAACGACATTAGTATTTCAGGATAGCATTGGAAGTTGAACATCCTTTCATTGAAACAATATAAACAGAGAAACAATTTTCTGTCGCTTTTCTTGCTTGAACTACAGAAATATTCTTGGAAAAATTCAAATATTCTTCTCGAAATTCTGTTTTTAAATCTCTTTACTTCAGAACCAGCGTCACTAATTGTTTGCTCCTCTTTTACATCATTAAAATTTACTTTCTTGTCGTCATAAAGCTGCAGAATTTTTTATACAAGAATGTTTTCCACTATTAACACATCCGTCTGTAAATAAATCACTATATTGTTTCCGTGATGAAATCTATCCTCAAAACCACTAACTTCACTTTTCACCTGCCGACGTCTTCTTACACATTTACCTTAGATAGATAGATAGATAGATAGATAGATATGTTCACTTTGATCCCATGTGAGAATAATCTCGGGGATGTGGAACAGTACATACACTTATTTGTAATGTCAATATTACTATATAATTGATAATGTTATTATATATTAACAACAAGTTAGCTACAACCCATTAGTATAACCAATATCTCCTGTTATCTACAAATACAATCCCGAGTTAATTAATACTTATTATGTGGAACAGTATATACACTTGTTACCAGCATCTAATAATCAGTTATTTTCTTACAACCAGTAACCATGATAAGTTTCACTGTGATTTGCGACTACATAGCCTATTATATCATGTTAGTTGCTATTTATGTGGAACAGTACACACACTTATTAACAATATCAATTATATTACCAACAACTCATAAGCAGTCAATTACTTAACAACCTGTTAGTATGATAATTTTTCACAGCAGTTTTTTGAATTCATGCTATCCCATGTTAGTTACTATATATGAGTGGAATTTTGTAACCACAATAATTACTTAAATTGTCAAAAGTTTCAACAGAAAGAAAAACCATATATCATTTTAGTAATTGTGGACAACTTTGTCACCTTCCCCTTCCATACACCATATATACTATTTTATCAGTCATTCTTAGTTACCAAATTCCAAGAAGAAAATTCTTTCAAAGAGTAAAATGGGTTCTGAAGCAGAAACTCTTTCAGTTTGGACTTAAAGTAGTTGGGTTTTTGTAGGTAACATTTAATTTCTGTTGGTAAGACATTGAATAAGGAAGCTCCAGTAAATGTTAACCCTCTCTGTACAATTGACAGTGATTTGTAATCCTTGTGAATATTATATTTATTCCTAGTATTATGGCTATGTATGTCAGCATTAAGATTGAAGTGTTCAGGATTTTCCACTACAAATGATAATACAGAGTATACATACTGTGCTTGCATGGTTAGAACACCCAAGTTTTTAAACAGATTTCTGCACGACGTCCATGGGTTTGCTCCACAAATAGTTCTTATAGCACGCTTTTGTAATTTAAATACCCTTTGTGCTTGTGACGAGTTTCCCCAAAATGAGATGCCATAAGTGAGCAGGGAATGAAAATATGCAAAATATACTAACTTTCTGGTTTCTATATTAGCTATTCTAGATATTACCCTCAGTGAGAATGTTGCAGAATTCAGTTTTTTAAGAAGTTGTTGAATATGTTGTTTCCAGTTCAATTTGTTATCTATATATACACCCAGGAATCTTGTGAAACTGCTTTCATTGATTGTTTTCCCTTCTGATATCACATTATAGCTGTCCTTTGTTTTATTTCTTGTAACAAACTGAAGTAACTGTGTCTTTTCTACATTAAGCATTAGTTTGTTGGCATTAAACCACCTATTAATTTTCTTTATGGCATCATTTGCTACGTTTTCGAGGTTTTGTGCTGATGGATCTTTCAACGATATGCTAGTATCATCTGCAAAGAGCACTATGTGTTCATTATCACCTAGTATATGTGGAAGATCATTTATATAGATTAAGAACAGCAGAGGGCCAAGAATTGAACCCTGAGGCACACCACATTTAACTATACCCCATTCTGAGTTTATAACATCTCCTGTATTAGCATCTTTCAGTGATACACATTGCTTTCTATTTTCCAGGTATGATTTAAACCAAAGTCCTGGCTTACCACTAACTCCATAGTGATCTAATTTACCTAGTAGAATATCATGATCAACACAGTCAAAAGCCTTAGCAAGATCACAGAATATACCTAGGGAATTTAGTTTTTTATGCATTGATTCCAGTATGTTGTTTACAAAAGCAAAAATTGCTGAATCTGTTGAAACGCCTTGTCTAAAACCAAACTGTACTTTACTGAGTAGGTCATTCTTTTGTAGATGTGCATACACCCTTCTGTACATTGCTTTTTCAAAGATTTTTGAAAATGCTGGTAGAAGTGATATTGGTCTGTAATTCTCAATCTTTGAGGTATCACCCTTTTTATAAAGCGGTTTGATTATTGACTTCTTGAGTGAGTCAGGGAAGATACTTTCTTCAAAAGAACTATTACAAATGTGACTAATAACTCTACTAATGCTGGTGTTACTTTGTTTCATTACATGGGTTGAAACCTCATCAAAACCAAATGAATTTTTATTTTTGAGGGATTTAATAATTTTTTCAATTTCATTTTTACTGGTGGGAAATAGAGACATAGGTGCTGCTTTTGGTGACAAGGATTTAAGTATTGCTATAGCATCCATATTCCCAATACATTTTCCTTTTATTTTTTCAGCAACTGTTAAGAAATAGTTATTGAAAGCACTTCCTACATACGAGGGGTCATTTACAAGTTTATCATTAATGCTTATATATATAGGTTTATGTTCAAGGGATGATACATGCGAAACCATCATTACTATGTGTTAGTACTTCTAACCTTTAATCAGTGTTTGTAAACTTTAACTGGAAAACATTAAATTCAAACTTTATAATGCGCAGCTGGGGATTTCTACCCTCCAACCTTTCAATTATCTCAGCAAATTCTCACGTTAGTTCAAGAAATTTACGTTGAAACGCCGCGGATAATTCTACCTTGTAATTTTGTAATCCCAAACTAAATTTAGTCACATTCTCTCATCTGGTACATAAATTTTCTGAACTTATCATTTTTCGTTTCCACTTTTAACCTTAGTATCTCCGAACACAGACAAAATAACCACGAAGTAAACCGCAAGACACTGAAAAACTGATGCCAAACTATAGGAGACAAATAATATTAAACCATCAAGACCAGACAACACAAAAAAGTGATTAAACCCCGTTTTTCACAATTGATCTTAGTAAGACTTTGCGTTAGTGAGTGTGAGTTACACAGATATATTTACTAGAGTAAAATACGCTGTTTTTAATATAAAAAGAATATCAGAAACTGCGCAGAACAATTCGATGTCTTCCTTCGAAATACTTGGTGTTTGCTCCCGTGACCGATTCTCTAAATCATTAACCGCATCCTCGGCTGCCAGCTCCCAGTTGTTGATCCTGGTTCCTTGAGTCTCTGGTGGCTGGTAAACCGGTCCAGTCCCTTCATCTCTACCTGCACACGATACGCACGCGCCAGTCAACAGTGTTCACGGCTCCGCGAAGGGTGGACAACTACTCTCCCCTATCGCTGACACCTGTTCGTGACCAGCTAGATCACGTTTGCTTCTGTTCACCGTAGCTTAATTTCTATTATTGTATGCAAGTACATTTCATGTCACCATGTGAAGACATTGTAGGTCAGTATCACTATAGCCAAGTGAAGATACTGATGTAGTTATTTAGATAGGGGCACTGAACTCTTTATGTAATTATAATAATTCCTTGTGGTTGTAATGACCTGGTGACAGGGTTTCTATTTGCTGCACATTCGGCCCCTGTCACAGGTGTCTTAACCTAACCCGACAATCCTACAGTTTACGGTGGAATCAAAACCACGGAAGCGTTCTGGCGTACGTCACATTACACAACAAGCTGAAACAGAGGTGAAGGTCGGATTAATAGCGTTGAGTACGACAAAGTTCTTACTACATGGAATAACTACTCATGAATAAATATTAGAGGTATATTTATTTTTTTATTTTATTCCTCCTTAAGAGCTCTTCAGCTGATATAAATATTCGCCGAGGAAAAAAAAAAAAAGATCTGTCTAATTGAGATTTAGGTGTTATAGGCTCGTACAAAACTGAAGTTAATAAACTGACATTTACTCATGCCGTAACGCGTAGGCAACTACAGACTGCTCTGTACTGTTAATATTCTATTTCAAATAGCAGTCTCATCGTACGTGTCTCACACTCTCTCTCTCCAACCCTACACTGCGACAGCTCGCACTCTTACACTGCCTACATTCGGTTACCGCTTACACTGTATTGTCTCGTTCAAATCGAAACGAGTCAGGCCTTCCCCTTATAAAATCGCCACTTCCGACTTAGAAAGTACTACTACCTATTCTCTCGAACAGTAAAACGCCTCTGATTCGAACACACAGGTAATACATGTAATACTAAATGTACTTAATGGCATCATTCCATTACAATGTGATAAAAAAAAAATCATGTTATTAAGTCTATATTTCTTGGATGAATGATGCTGTATCATTAAATTTAAAAGAAAGATTTTGTATAAAATAATTACTTTGGATTAATGAAATCATGAACTTAATTTACAGCACAAAGGTATGAAATACCATATGATTTTACTTGCATAATTGAATTAAAAACCTTTATTTTATATACATACAATTAAAACGTAAATCTGTGAAAATCAGCTTCTCATAGCAGTGTATTGAACTTTTGTATTATACAAAGGTTGAATCGTTGTGCGGAGTATTTTATGTCAAGAATAAAATAAATTATGTGAAAGATGAGAATCGGGTACGTATTTTAAGTATGCAAAAACTACTACGTGTGGAGTTGCTAGTCCCCCTTCGGGCGCCTCTCCCCCTCCCCCAGCTAGAGAATAGGGAAATGCCCACTAGATATGGTGGGTGCATTAGACGATGGAATGGCGATGGAAAAAGGAAATGACTTTTGGATGCTGAAATGTACAAGGTATTTCTACTAAAGTGAATATATTGTCCGCAGAGCTTGACAAATTCAAAATGGATGTTATTGTACTCTCTGAAACTAAGAGAAAAGGTAGAGGAGATGAAGAACTTGGTAACTATGAACACATTTGGAATGGAGTCTCCAAAGATGTAAGGGCAAAACACGAGGTTCCATTAAGATACAGAAAAATGGAAAAAGCATCAACAATAGGGAATTTATTATTGAACGTGTTGTACAATTGAACGTACTTTTATAATACAAAACATTGGTTAGACCATTGCTTGAATATGGCGGTAAGGTATGGGAGCTACATTTTCGGCATAAAGTTCAGGAGGTGGAAGGTGTGCAAAAAATGGCTGCTAGAATTGACGGCAGAACACTATCTTTAACCGATATGTTAAAAGAGCTGGAATGGGATTCATTGGAAGACAGAGGTTTCTCGGAGTTTACAAGGCGTATATCAGTGACGAATGGAAAGATATTAGTATAAGAATTAAAAATAATGCATGGAAGGGACAAGATGACCATGACCACAAATTGGTACTGGATTTAAGTCACAAGAGTATGGGAAGATTTTCTTTCGCAGGTAAGGAGATCAGGGATTGGAATATGTAACCGAAATAAATGATGAACATTTTACCGAAAAAGGCTAAAAGAATTTTAAGTTGAAATCCATAGTAGGTTGGTACAGAATGGGGGATAATGGGTGTGTACGGAAATTGCCACAATAGCTTTCACTCCATCGCAATTAAATTAAATTAAAAAAAGTTGTAGCTGAAATGACACTGTTTGCCAGGGAGATCGTGATTATTGGGGTATGTGCTCCCACAATTTATTCAAAATACTTGGAGAAAGATAAATTATTTACCACTCTCAAAGATAGGATAGAAAAAATCCTATGAAGGAAAGAACTGATTAGGAAACATGAATGCAAGAGTAGGAACAAGAGTGCAAAGTACGAGTACAAGGTAGTGGAAAAACACGGAGAAACTGAAATTAATGACAATGGAGAGTGGTTAGTTGAAACATGTGAACAATTTGATTTAAAAATTACCAATACATTTTTCATGCACAAAGATATTCAAAAATATACCTGGCAACAGAATACTAGAGAACTGCGATCTATAATAGATTACATTATCATTAGACAAATAAGCACTTGCAAAGCAAATAATGTGAGATCATCTATAGGAGCCTAAAGTGGAGTAGATTACTATCTGGAAAAAATAAAATGTTCTGACCTTAGAAAATCTAGGAAGTTATAACATTGCTAAAGTAAGAAATTAAATCGAAAAGGATCAAAATAAATGTCATAACATTGACAGCTCATAAGATGAAAGTATAAGGACTTTATTTGTTACTATATTGGATGGATCATTTGATGGAAGTACGTAAGAAAGATATGAGTACATTAAATGAGTAATAAGTAAGAAGAAAAAAGGAGACTATACAAAGAAAACAGGATGAAGCGCTAAGGAAAATAAGAACAACAATAAATAAAACATGAGAAAGAACATGTGCAATCTTAATTGTAAATTGGGGTTTGGGAGCTCACAAGGAGCATCGTCCGTATTAAAAAGACTCCGATAAGAAACAAAAGTCAATGCTAATATCCAGTTGATGAAACTAAGGGAACGGGAAGAATATTTTTTAAAAATTACTTAATGCGGATAAATAATAATACTTAAAAGGTGGAAGATTAGGACAGTAAAAATAAGCAGGAATGTGATGAAATTCAAATTTAAGAAGACATTAAGAACAGGAAAGAATGGTAAATTTCCTGGGACAGACTGAATAAATTTGGAAATTATAAAATTTAGTGCTGACAAAGTTATAAAACTGGTAGCAAAATTGTTCAATAAAATGTTTCATAGATACCCAATACCTAAGGAAATGACATGAGATTATTTAACTACCATAGTTATGAAAGGACATCGCAATGTGTGTTAAAATTAAGGAGGGATTTGTGTAATGAATTCATTGATGAAAACCTTTGCCAAACTAATGAAAAATAAATTATAAACTCATTTTAAGACTCAAGAAGAACTATGTGGGTTTACTGCAGGCAGATTATGTATGGACCACGTTTTCACATTACGACAGATTCTGGAAAAATACTATGAAATATCAAAATATTTAGAACCAATTCATAGATTGCAAAAAATGTTATGAATAGCATCACATATGTAACATATAGATAACTCCTTGATTAAAATAAGACAAGAAATGTACAAAAATAACATGCCAAATAAAAACTGGTTTAAAAGAAGTAAAAGTCTACTTGAAGGATGCCCTGAGCCACCAACCCTATTTAAAACATACATAGATATTAGTTTGAGAATTTTATCTCGAAAGTGTAAGATGATGTGTTTATGTAGAAAGTATGAAGATCATTTACTATTTGCCGTTGATCAAGTCGTCATAGCTCAAGAGAAAAATTTTCAGAAATGGCAGACTTAGGTCTAAGAAGTAACTGTGAAAAGAGCTCAACCGAGGACGAATGGAATGCATTAAAGACCGAAATAATGAAAGCTGGCAAAGAAACATTAGGCTTTAGGGAACAAGCTGCCCGAAAACCTTGGATCACAGAAGAAATTTTGGAGCTGATGGATCAGAGGAGAAGGTACAAAAATGCTCAGGATGAAGCAGGAAGAGAGCAGTACACGCAAATTAGAAATCAAATAAATAGGAAATGCAAAATAGCAAAAGAAAAATGGCTACAAGAAAAGTGTGAAGAAGTAGAAAAGGAAATGGTCGTAGGAAAAGTAGATGTTGCATATAGAAAGATCAAACAGAATTTTGGAGAAATTAAGAAAAGAGGTATGAACATTAAAGCTGCCGATGGGAAACCTCTTTTAAGCTCAGAAGATAGAGCTAACCGATGGAAGGAATACATTGAGAAACTGTATGTTGGGGACGACTTGAACAATAGTGTATTGGAAACGGAAGGCGATGTCGACATGGATGACTTAGGAGATCCTGTTTTGAGGACAGAATTTAATAAAGCTCTGAATGACTTGAAAGCAAATAAGGCAGTTGGAATTGATGAGATCCCTGCAGAACTTCTTAAATCTCTAGGAGAGGAAGGAATCGAAAGATTATTCAAGCTGATATCAAAAAGTTATGAAACAGGAGAAATTCCAACTGATTTTAATAAAAAATATCATCTTCACACTTCCAAAGAAAGCACAAGCTGACAAATGTGAGAATTATCGCACAATTAGTCTAACATCACATGCTTCAAAATTACTGACCAGAATAATATACAGAAGGATGGAAAGGGTAGTAGAAGAGATAGTAGGTGAAGATCAGTTTGGGTTTAGGAAAAATCGCGGTACAAGGCAAGCAATTCTGTCTTTAAGATTAATACTTGAAGGGCGGATCAAGAAAAACAAAGATACTTTTATGGCATTTGTTGATTTAGAAAAAGCTTTTGATAATGTTAGGTGGGACAAGATGTTCAAAATTTTAAAGAAGTCAGGTCTAAAGTATCGAGATAGAAGAATACTCTATAAACTATATAAGAATCAAGTGGCTGTAATAAAAGTAGAGAATCACGAGAGACATGCATCGGTTAAAAAGGGTGTGAGACAAGGTCGTAGTCTATCCCCGTTAATATTCAACTTGTATGTAGAAGAAGCAATGAAGAAAGTCAAAGAAAAATTTCCATGCGGCATAAGTTTTCAGGGAGAAAAAATCAGTTTGCTACGATTTGCTGATGACATTGTCTTGTTAGCAGAGAGGGCTGAGGATATTGAGAAGTTATTGAATGGCATGAACAAAATACTGAAGGAAGATTTTGGACTGAATATAAATCGAAGTAAGACAAAAGTGATGAAATGTAGCAGAAATGATACCAATAGTAGCAGATTAAATATAAAAATAGGATCGGATGCTATAGGAGAAGTGAGTGAGTTCTGTTACTTGGGAAGCAAAATTACAACCGAAGCAGGAATGATGTTAAAAGCAGAATAGCACTAGCAAAAAGAGCCATCATGAAAAAGAGAAACCTTTTAGTTTCAAATATTGATCTAGGAATTAGAAAGAACTTTTTTAAAACTCTATGTGTGGAGCACAGCACTTTACGGTAACGAAACATGGACTTTAGGAATACCGGAAAGAAAGAAACTTGAAGCATTTGAAATGTGGTGTTACAGAAGAATGCTAAAAATTAGGTGGACAGACAAAGTAAGAAATGAATGAGTTTTGGAAATGATGGGTGAGAAAAGAAGTTTATGGAAGAAGCTTACAGGAAGAAGAGACAGGCTTTTAGGTCATATTTTGAGACATGCTGGATTGGTTAATTTGTTAGTGGAGGGAACAGTCGAAGGTAAGAACTGTAGAGGTAGACAGAGATTAGAATATATGAAGCAGATAATTGAGGACGTGGGTTGTAAGGGATATGTAGAAACGAAAAGGTTAGCACAGGATAGGAAGGGATGGAGGATTGCATCAAACCAGTCTAAAGACTGACGATAGCAAAAAAAAAAAAAAAAAATCAATTGAGTGTAAACAATGGGACTTGACAATTAACTATTAAAAGAACAGAATATCATATTAGTGAACTGGATGACTTATATTGATGACATACAGATTAAAAAGGTAAATAACTTTTGCTATTTGGGTTCAATTAGAAGGAGAGGGAAAATCAAACATGGAAATTAGTAAAAGAATCATTCATGGCTGGAAAGTAATCGGGGTGCTCAATTCCATTCTATGGAGAAAGAATGTTATGAATAGAACAAAAAGAATTATATGTAAGTCATTATTGAAAAAATAGTCTTTTATGCATCATAAACCTGAATAATCAACCAGGAACATATTATGAAGTTGAAATAATTAGAAACGGATTTCTGGAGAAGATCAGCAAGAATTTCAAGGAAAGAAAAAGTAAAGAATACTGAAACAATAAGACTAATGGATGTGAAAGAAGACATGTATGAAGTTATATAACTAAAAAGATTGGAAGGAAGGATGGAAGATACTAGGATACCAAATATTACACAGGATTGAGAAGTTGAAGGAAGGAGGAAAAGAGGGCGGCCCATGTTTACCTGGCTCCAAAGTGTGCAAACAGCAACGAGATGATTTGGTGCAGAAGTATAAGACACACAAAACCAAAGAGAAATATTTTGAAAAGATAAAATTCTGTTTTCCGAGTTTTTATTCATATGTTGGAGTAAAGCCTCCAGGAAAATTTCCTAATAATAATTTTATAAAACACGAACTTCAAGTTGTAATGTCTTGGACACGAGAAATAAATAAATCATCTAAATCTTTAATCATAGAAACAGAATAGATGAAAAGTATGTTTAATAATAAAGGTAGATCATAGAGCCAATGATCAGATTAGCATAGAAATGCTGGTTTAAGAGAGAAGGAAAATGAAATTAATTCTGTTTCTGATAAACTCCGGATCCACATACTTCCGCGTCACTGAAGCCTATAACGGACACTACATGACAGACAGAGAAAACTAGTGGCAACTTTATTAATGCTGTAATGAAAGAAAAAGGATGTAAAAATGGTTAATAAGGTATTGTATTTAAGGTAGAACAAGAACTAATATAATGCAGTGAACATGAGAAGAGAAGGTTATTACAGACGAGGGAAAGTCGACGGTTGAAAATGGTAAGATGTTATATAAAGAATTGTTGTCGGTCGAGTACAATCGATATTATGAAAGGATATGAAAAAATGTACATTTGTTTTAGAGTTTAATAAATGTAAAGTTTGCTAATAAATAAGAGTTTAAATGTGGTTCAAAATGTAATCGATAGTAATCAATAAAACGAAGACAAGAAAGTATATGAAATCAGATGGATAAATACATTTACTAGCTAGTGGAATGTAAGTCTATACTGATAAATGATGAGCATACATTAGGCATCCTCAAGGCATAAGGAGGACACATAATGTTTTCGCCAATCAGAAGGAGAATTTAGGTAACAAAACATTAATAGTCTCATGTTTAAAATCAATTGTTTGTATAAAGGCAGAATTGTGCAATATGTAAATAAATAAAGTACAAATCACCAACGAAGTCTCGTCAGTGTATCTTACAAGCCGTAGATCCGAAGTTAAGAAAATCTGTAAGAAATGTTAGGTTATATCGGAATGATGATATCCTCAAAAATATGTTGGTGGATCGATTATGCTACGAACAGAAGTTGGTAAGTCACTGCTGCAGAAGATCTGAATGTTATAGTGCTAACCATGCCGTTAATTTTCCGAATAAAACACGCTGCGCAATTATAATAATTACAGTTAATAATTAGAGTTATCAGAAACGACGGCACACTACGCAACGTGAATCTAATTTAAAGAGAAGTCGTTCAGTCGAACATCTCGCAGAAGAGAGAGCGAGATGTAAAGAAAAATAGACTACTTCATTAATGAGCACCTAATTCTAGTGAGATCATTCAGTTATTTTTATGAATTGGTTGCTTGTAAGTGATACAAAAGAAATTTCCAATCTTTTTTTATCTACTTTTTTATCCAGAAAGCAAAATGTAATTGTAATATTAGTCGTATTTCTTAGGTCTCAAATCGTGCTGGCACATGTCAACATATGGTTAGTCGAAATAAGATACACTTAATAAAGTAGAAAACGGTGGGTTTAAACAATAGTCCCCACTAGAATTATTAAGATTTTCAGTTGTGATGATAAGGTAGCTTTAAATGAGAAAACATTACTTTTATATAAGAAATATGTTAAATAAGCATATCGAATACTTCACCCAAAAGATTCAGGGCACCTTAAATGCAAAAATTTGCACTGTTACATCTTGGCGACATTGTAGTGGTTGTTGGCACAGCTACTTTTTGCTAACCGCGAAAAAAAATTCTAGACGCATACAAAAGCACCGCTGCAAGTTTCCGGAACGCCGAACAGTGGCCCAAACAGCCGGTTGCAATTAAAAACAATTACATAATATTCCTTGGAACTAAGTTGAAATAATTTAAAATGAAATTTGAAAGTATTTAAAGAACTTTCACATTGATGTCTTATGTATATTGCCTCACAATTTTCACATGTCAGTTGATAAATGCCTGAGTTTTGATAGTTGTCTCTGTGTAGGTGAGATTTTATTTGTTTTTGTACTAAGTTGTCTGTTCGTAATGTTTGTGATTTAGTAGGAGCATACTTGGAATATGTCATTGAGTACCATTTTCAGTGTCTTTTGCGGTTTTTGAATTCTGAATTGTCATGTGTTGTGGGTTTCTTACCTGGTGGGTATTGTGTTTGGTTGTGTTAGTTATTGTCTGTTCTATTTATTTTTTTATTTTTTTGTTTATTCCGTTGACTGTCGGTGATTTATATCCATTTTCTGTTGCTATTTTCTTTATTGTTTTTTATTCCGATGATGCCTCGATGAGAGGCGAAACGTGTATGGCATTAAAGCTTACAAACACAGTTGCATTGGAGTTATTTTTATCTATTGATTTACTGAGCAATAACCGAAAAATGGTCTACAACAACACTTCTTTTTAATAGATTTAATTACATAGAAACATCTTCAGTTCTATGGTATAAGATGGAAACCAGGCTATCTTTCTGGGTAGGATGGAGCTTTGTAGTGATCTTTTGCATAAAGTTCTGTTTCTAAGATTTCTGTTATTGATATGATTAGTCCAGCATTCCCTTAAATTATTGCGTTAAGATGCAAGTAATACAGATGCACCAACGATTGAATGAGATGGTTGGCACTGCAATATGGAAACGTTCTAACCCAGCGAGCAAAACACCGCAGTTTCGGTGTAATCATTTAAAAAACATTTATTTGGGAGAACCAAAAAAGTATTACAGCTGTGGAAATGCTCTGTGTAAGCTCTAACTTAAACATACATTGCAGAATAAATCTGTGGTTACTAAATGTCATCCCAAACTGTGATACAGAATTGCAAATGATTTGGAAGACGTTGAATACTGTACTCTACTTGTGGTTGAGTAATAATAGTAACTGATTTCTCTATCGTTAGCAAAACGCTGCTGATAACGTACTATCACTTGCTGATACTGTATTAACTTAAGGCTATTTGCTGTGATAAAAATGACTTTAGTTTAGGCAATTTATAGTTTTTCCTTAGCGATAACTAGTGTCTCCTCTTGAACTGAAATTCAGAATGACATTTCATAGTACTGGTTTTCACTGTTCTACATATTTGGAGGGAATGATATCGCTGACATGATTTATGGAACGAGACTTATGTATAGTATCACTACAGGTAAAAATGATACACCAAAATATAGCTTGTTCTTAAAAAAAAAAAATCGATGGTTTGGATGATTTAGATTTTTTGTTAGGGAAGGTATGATGCAAAGATACTTCGAGTAAAAAGACTAACTAGATAATAATTTTGTAATAAATTTTGCAAATGAGCAGAAAATTATAAATAAAATATTTCTCTGCAGCAAACGAGGATAAATGCTTTAAAAAAACATCAAAACGTGTGGAATTCTTAAAATTCTTAACCTTTGTTTTTTTTTTAAATCTGTTGAAAGAATGAGGACTGAGAACTTATTCGATTTTATTATATCCGCGTATATTGCTGAAAATTCTGAATTTCTGACCTTAAACTTGAGATGTTTTTCTCAAAATGTTATAAGGGAGGCCATTTTATCGCTAAAATACGAGGAAGGATAATTTACTTTAAAACAGTTTGGTTTCGATGTATCCCACATATAGTTGGGAGCAACATTTATTTGAAATCAAATGAATATGCCTTAGTCAATAAGGAATGTTATCATTAATGAAACTAAAATAAAGATAAAACTCTTAAATCCTGTAACATGATGGTGTTTAACGTTACTTGATGATGTGTTTAAAAAGTTATGTCTTACCTTTCATAGATTTCGCTTACAGATTTTGCAGTTGCGAGATTCCTCTAGCCAATCGCACAGTAAACCCCTCAAATTTGCAATGATTTCGAGACGTAAGTGCTTCTCCCTTTGGTTTTCCAAATTTCATTTTAACATATCCAACTGTCATAGCGTCTTGCTTTCGTCATCTGAGGAAATAAATATTTTCACTTATTATCATTTCATGAAAGCAAAAAAAAAAAAATCCAGTAATTGAGAATTAGAACAGAGTTAGACTTGAAAAATTGTTATCCTTTAGTAACCACAGCGTTTGTTCAAAACTGCTGTTTCCAGTCACAATGTTCCTAATAAGTTATATTCAGTACGAGAATGGATCAGACCTTTATTTTTCTTGCGGTATGTCTTTGTATGTCTTCTTCAGGAGTATCCGACCAACTTTGAAGCAAATATTAATTGAGGCAGATAGTTCTGGCAGAATGACGTCTGTCTTACCTGGCGTAAGATTGACTAGGAGATAATTGTGTATTTCACAATGTACCTAAGTTTCCCTGCGCCATGTTGCATTCACACCAGCATTAAAAGCTAATTTTTCTATCATTCAGATTTAACACAAAACTTGTCCGAAAAACTTATTAAAAGTGATACGAAAAAGTGATATATATTCAGTACTAGCTGATACCCGCGAATTCCTACGCGTGGACACAGAATTTCATTTCCAGAATTAAATATAGAAAGCTGTTCGTAAAGTAGGATTTGTCCCAAACAACACCGAGTCGGCATAATATGACAGGAAAGCCATCACTATATCATTCTACCGTCGAACCTGTCTCTTGAGGAGAATCAGTTTCCAACATATTTAAAAACATTAAAAACAGAAAAACAAATGAAGGTGCGGAGATGTGGGAGGGGGGGGGCGTGGATAACTAAGGGCAGCTTTATTTTAGCTTGGTCTTTTCTTCTTTCTTCAGCATGAGCATCAGATTCTTGGGTTCTAATAACTTTGGCTGCTCGTGCTCTGCTAGAGCTACGCCATAGGCCAGGTTTACGTCCAAAGGCATTTCAAAAAAGAAGATAATATAAATTGATGCCAGAAACTTTCAGGCAGACACAAAGTAACAGTAGGCTACAGTGCGCAGCAAACAGACATCTATACTAACTAATACGTTTTTTCTATAAACGAAATTTACTAAAAAATCATAAGCTAAAGATTTCGCGAAAAGCACAGCTTGAGCAACCGTCGTAACATTACAGACTAACACATGATTCCGCCTGTCTGTCACCATTCGGTAAGTTCTCAAAATTTTGTGACTACAACTGTTATTCATACCGAAAAAAATGTCCTGAGTCCTTCCTACAGATATAAAGTATTTCCTTGATAAATTACATCATTATTGGTATAGCCATTTACGTAACAAAATGACAGAGACTCAAGCGCATTAACCACTGAGCTACCAGACAGCTGTGCGGGAAGGTACTAGTGAGACTTATACAACATATGCGTCTATATATCGTTCAGTAATTTTTCAAAGTTATACAAAAACATGTATTATTTATACACAAAATTTACGCTATGTCCTTCTTAATACCAAATAGCATCTCCTTGTCAAATTTCATCACGATCGGATCAGTCGGTTACCCCGAGAAACGTAACAAACAGACAGAGAGGCAGATAGGTGAAGTTAATTCGAATTTATATTATTAGTATAGATACGTGCATTCATGCAAGCAATACTCGCTTAAAGTTAGGTTAGGTTCCAGGTTACGAGTATGTAGAGAATGGGTCGATTCTCTTTCCAGATATCTGGCGTTTACTTGCAACGTCAGTTTTGAATATGTTTATCCCAGAAAAACAATTCCTGGGTGTATTTGTAAGATTAAGAAATAGCATATTTAAGGGATTTATATAGGTAAATTTTTTCTGTGTAGTTTGCTAAAAAATATCATGCATATTGACCACGTCACCATAATTTTCTGTTTATTTTAAATCAACGTTCCGTAACACCAAAAGAAAAAATTTTCTTTTCAGAAAATAAAGCGAATACGCACTAAAGACCACAGATTTATAAGCTGTAAAAAATTGAGTAGTATAAACTAGCAGATAAAGCTTAGGAATTATAATATAGAAGAAACCACAAAAGATATGAGAATTACTTCAAAGAGACACTGTGTTGATAATTTTTAAGATCCGAGTTGAATCTGTAAGAGAAATATTTAGTTTTTAATTACCTGTTCACAGTTATTTGTTTCTAAAAGTGTATTCTTTTTCATACATTTCTTTAATCGTTACTTATATATGTTATTATAATATTATTGGAAAGAACTTCAAACTAAAACGCTCTGGCCTCTCGTGCGGAGGACAAGGGTTCGAATCCAGATTTGGGTTTTCCATGGTTTCCCCAAATCATTCCAGGCGAATGTCCCGAGGGTTCCATCAAAAGGCAACGGACGATTTCCTTCCCGTTCCTCGCTTCCAGTTCTTTCCCTCCTCTAATGACCTCGACGTTGGCAAAGTAAAGAGCAGAACAAAATGAAAAGAAAAATTAAATTATTTTTTAAAATATATATTGTATATATTCACATATAGCAAGCATGTAGATTATAATAAACCATTTAGGTAACGCCGAGGTCAATAGAGACGGGAAAGGACTGGGGGCAAGAAACGGTAAGGAATTCTGCCGTGGATATTAACGGCATTCGCCTAGATTGATTTGGGGAAACCATGGAAAACCAAAATCTGGATGGACGGATGAGGATTCAAAACTGTGTCCTCTCGAATGCGAGGCCACCGAGCTCGGTTTTGTTTGTAAACTGCACAGAATCAAATATCAGAGCACTAAAATCTTCTTTTACGATCCTGGCTATTGTACTAATGTCTATATCATAATTCATAATTGTACGGGATTGTAAGCCTAATACCTCGAGGGTCAGTAAAGAGTAAGAAGTTTTAAGGCTATACCTTCATGGGTGATGTGCAGATTATATTCAAAGTCAATTAAAAAATACCCAACAGTTGTAACAGAGAAAAATATATGAACCACATAAAGAATTACTCTTTCTGACATATACTGAATAATTGGGAAAAGATCACGCATAGCCTGCGTCGATAATCGTAGCTTCTTTCATCCCTGAAGAAGAGTAATAGGTTAACAGATCTTGCAACCCAAAATAATTTTAGCATGTATGGTAAGACTACTTGTTCTTTATATTCGGTGGTTATGTTTACTGCAAGAAGAATCATTTCATGTTGTCATATCACGTATTGAAAATAATTATTTATTCATGATCGTGGCTTTAATTATGTTATAAGGCGAGAAATTTCAGCTTGATACCCTAAGGTTAGTGTGAATAGTTTACTGCCACTATCACATTTTAATATAGTATCGTAGTTGCCAAGAAAACTATGATTCGCTATTAAAAGACAGCCAACAAACGGCCTTCTTGTCTCTATCCTCTTAACGTCGTTCGTGCATCGTTTTTGATTATTAGTATAGTTCTGTCGCTTATAGTGTGCTGGAGCATTTAGCTAAATGCGAATTACAGAATTTTGTAAGCTTCTGCACATACATGTCTAATTCTGGGCAGCACAAAATGTACTTATGAAAACAAACTCATGTGTAAACATTCAATACAGATCTGATCCTTGCTTCTTATTTAACTCAAGAACTGACACGAAAAAAAAAAACTGTCTTTTGAGGTGTTTGATATTTGATTCTATACATGTGTATAAAATAGCTTGTAGAGGGCTGGTGACTCAATGATTAAAGGAGTCTGACTGGATATCGATGGACCCCGGTTCGAATCCCTGTATTGGGGAGGATTTTCAAATCGCCTTAACCCGATCTTAACCTCTGGCACAGCTTGCTTTGAGTATGTGAAGTACTCCAGAAGGCTTCCGTTGTTCGTATTCGACGTTAAAATCAAAATTACTTCTGCCCGGTAGGTTTATCCGGATAGGTAAAGGCGGCTACGACCGGGATGGAATGTACAGTGCGTAAAAACCTGTCTTTAGGTCAGACGATCAAATGAGCCTTTACGCAGCATTTTTAATATTTAACCGCAGTAGACATAACATTTTATGTTAAACAATCACGAAACTGTTGCATTAAATGCGTAATGGATATTTTAAATTTAAAAATATCACTGATGTCGGAAGTGTTGTCTTGATGAAGTTATGTGCCTAGGACTGAAGTAAGGCCACATAATTTAAACCTCTGAAATTGAAGTACTCTATATTATATGGCCCGACCATCAAGACTAACTATTACAAACAACCATAATCTTTTCGTCGAACTGTCATCTCTTTTACAAAAGATTACATTGTAATTTTTCAATGGAATATTTATTTGATATTCTGACACTTGCAATTAATCCAGAAGCTCACTACTTGTAAATATGCATTTTATTGGTTGTTTAGTTTCAACTGATTATGTTTAGAATTAAAAAAAAATAATCCCTGTACTATATATTTACTAATTGCATCTAATTACTTGAAACATTTTCTTGGTGTAAAAAATCTGGAATCACTTGAATCATTCATTACTTAGTAGCGGGATTTATTTTTAACGGAGACACAAGTAAAAGCAGTGTAACAGCGCTCGCTGCGCTTAACTCCAGGCCCTCATTAATGAAAAGTGTTGAGCTATAGGCTCGTCGGTCTTAAGCGGCAAATTAAATGAACTTTCTCTGCGGGAATCTGTCAGTGTTCCGCGCGACGCGCATCGCGCATTCAACCGTACGAAGCGCGTCGAACGTTGACAAATTGTCCTTCCAGATGCCGCCTCCCAGATTAACGATACACGCCACACCGGAGCGATTTCATAATTTTCGCAGAAATAATCGCTTACTCAAAAAGAACGCATTATTATTCATGCCTTATGTTAAATTGAGGTCGCAAGTTTCCATATTCTGTTACGTGTTTTGCGTTCAGAATTTTGATCAGTTTTTCAAATCGAATGTATCTTGAAGTTTTAGCTCAGATCTCACAATGTTTTGTAACTTTATCAATGAACTATGTTCATCTAGTCACGATGAGAAGAAAAACTATTACAAACGAATTCTATACATTATGTCACTTCTGTTGAACATGAAGCGACAAGAGTTTTACTAATAGCACGATATTCAATATTTTTCAGTTTGTTTCTCCTAGTTTCATACACATCAAAGAGGAATATAAACGTGGAAAGTTTTAAGTTCTTTAAAAGATATATATTAGTTGAGTAACATTGTGGGGACATAATGGAATTAAGTTTCACTTTTTTCCATAAAGAAAAAAAAAGAAAGTAAGAATAGGCAAAAATCAGCTTACACGCGGCTAAAACGATTTCCTAAATTTCCGTAAACATTTGTTTCTAATTGTAGTTACTAATACAAGACAGTGATTTCCCGGATACTCCATCCCGTATTACAGTATCTTAAGTCAGTGTTAACCAAAGAAGCTACAGACCATTCGAGAGAATGTCTTCATACTCATTCTTACGAGCAGTCATTCCTCAGACCGCTCTGTAATTTAGTCGATGGTCCCGTAACATTATTAGCTTTTAGCTATCCTACATCTAAACAATATTTTCCCTTCCAATAGAACTTAATGACCGTGGGTCAACTAATCAGACGAAGGAAAATTTGAAAAGAGAGAGGAAGAAATCAGACATTGTCTGTGTTGAGATGAAGTTTTGTCATTACCACACAGTAACTTCTGTACTTTCTTAAAAATTCGAATTCTGGGTGGCCGCATCGTCATTGTATTTTCTCGTATAGTTTTACGTTGTTGGGAATTTCAGTGTGCGTTAACGACGTGTTATTATGTAAGGCTTAAAGTACCTTCTGGTTAGTCACCCAATATAAGAATTTAGTCTGTGTTTTAATAAAACTAAATAAATGGTTTACATTAGTAAACTAGATATGTAACGTTGTATGTATTTGTTTATTGCAACAACACAACTTGTTAGTTAGTGAACACACACACACTATCGCCGAATTAGAGCAGCATAACAGACAATGAAAGTAAATATAGTCATGAGGACTCTTTGAAATATGAATTTAATTCAAGATTATATAAGAATTGTTCTCAGAAAACGAACAGGTTGGTACAGTACCTCCTTTTTAAATTGAATCTAAAACTACGTAATCCCATATTCAATTCGTCGATAAGATGTTTCTAAAATTCTTGTGTTATTTACTCTTTATTTTCCGGTAGTCAATTCAGCTATTGACTTATAGTTGTAATTCAGTATCAAAAATACTATAGCGGTTTTGATTCATAACTTACATACACTTTATCTTTTCTATAATTTGCAATCTGTTTAGGTGCGTGTTTACAAAGGACAGACACATAGTAGGTTGCACAAAGTTACAATATTTTGGTGGATTTTGAGTAAACACTGTTTGAAGTTCAGTCATAACATATCAATACCCAAATCGATTTAGGTGATTCATTATTCGGTAATAATGGAAACTGATACATCTGAGTCGTCTAAGCAAGAAATCTATGTTAAGGCAATTTACTGTTGTCGAATAAGTATTCAGTCACGGAAATTCACAAATACATGTGAGAAGTTTAAACTGCGAATGTCATTTCAAGGAAAGCCGTCGCAATGTGTCGCGATGTTTTCAAGAATGTTCGCTATAACATAAATAATTGCTCAGGTTTCCGCGACCGTCGTAATTATTATCGTGGTTCTCCGGTGGACAGTCCTCTGATGAAGGCCACAGCACGATGGCCGAAACGTTAGGTTTTAACAAATTGACGCGGCTCTACCCGGAGAACCAAGATGATAATCACAGATGACTGCCGTGTTATTTTGACATCTGACAACGTTCAACACATTTGTGACATTAATCAATAAAATGGTCCAGTAACATTTGAAAATTCCATAGCAGGTTTGGTATTTCATTTTTCATTGCTCAACATCTTGAGTAGCAAAAGGTTTTCGTACAGATAGAAAAAAAAAACCGGCGTTTGCAAGAATCAAACGAGTTTTAGCATCAGTTAGAGAGTAAGTGAAACATATTTTTAATAAGGTGGGGGAATGGTATTATATCTTGATTCACAATTTCCAATCAGAGTTCATGACAGTGGAATTAAAGTTGTTGGATCTGATGTTAATTTTCTGCTTTGATACAGAAATCACTTTTACATCCAGAATTTACACCCAAAGGCGATTGAGAAATTCATCTAACGTTAAACGCAATTGGAAGTTGGCAAAAGGCTTCTCCTTTACATTGTGGCAACACTTTCTTCAAATGTCGCTAAGGACTTGTCAACAAATTCAGGAGAAAACTGTAGCACGATTCCCTTACAGCTCAGATGAATCTGTGTATGATTTTCGCGTATTTGACTCACGAAAATGAACTAGTGCAGCTTGGTTACCACTCGATAAACAAAGTGGAATACACCAGTCTTACCTGCTACTTCATAACTTAGGTATTTTTTTCTTTCAATAAGGCTTTTGTTAACGTATGTACAGGAAGTGTGCCTGTAGAAAATGAATTTCGGTGACGTAAAGAATTATTTACATACCATCAGAAGGGTAGTGATTTGATAACTCATTGGTCAAGGTGGGTTTCTTTAAAATTAAATAGCCTGCATTTAAATTCTCGTGAGAGATACAACAGGACTTCTGTGGATCGGATTCGACGTTCAGCTGTTGGTGCAGCGACGACAGAGATAGAATACGTGGTAAATCGGAACTCTGTGACTCGGCATCCGAACTACGTACTCTTCAGGGTCGTAGGTTCACGCATTTACTTTTACAAGAGGAGTGTAGGAGAAGTAGAAACACGAATAAAGGGTAAAGAATACCTAAAATCGTGTTCATACTGTAGGAATGTTAACAACTGCGGCCAAAGAGGGATTCAAGATCGTTGAAGAATAAATACATACTTTTGATATTAAGACCTTATTTTGTGGAATTTATTACCAAATAAGTGAATAACAAACGACATATAGTGAAATCGTATATACAAAAGATACACCTACCATCTATCTACCTGTCTGGCTAAAGACAATGAAACATTTTGAAATTAGTTTTGAGAACTCGAATTTAAACAATAAACTAGTTTAAAAGTTAATAGAGTGAAATGATAGTATTTTAGAATTTTTTTCCGAATAAGAAAGTATACTGATATCTCGTCGAATGATTAGCTGTACTAATGAAGAATTTCTAAAGGAACTCCGAACCAAAACTGTTCTATGCTGTACATTTTTCGCACACATACCACAATATTCTGATATAATTATTAAAAGGTGTTATGATAATTCAGTTACATTAACATATGAAGAACTACTTGTGTTTCTGAATGTATATTGTGATATTCTAAAATAACGTTCTGGAATATTTCTGAAACAAACCATCAGTAGTGACCTATATTAAAGATTTGTGTACAAATGCAATGAAATTTACTATACAACTTTAAATACCATAACCAAAGAAATTTGTTTGCAACAGAGTGCAGTGAAAATTGTCGAAATACTACAATGTAAACAAACGCTTCAATAACAAAAAACTAATTTTCTGTATTACAGTGGCCCTAGTTAGGTACTGTTGACTGTGTAGAAATTACAAATAGTGGTCTGAGATGTTCTATGACCAGAGATATCCTCGATAAATCACCAAGGTCTATAATAACGATTCACTGAGGCACTCATCTGGAGGCGTAAAAATTTTCTTATGGGAATCTCGGCTGTAAATGGATATTTCAGAATAAAATCTCTTCAATCGAAACATTTCTCCTAGTTTAAAGACAAACTGATGCAAGGTTAAGAGATAAACGGCTTCGGAAGTTGTCCCCCAAAATTATTTTAAAATCAGATTTTTGAATTCACTAGGTTATAATTTTTAATTTCATAAGGATAGTGTCTATGACACTATTATGTTATGGACACATCAGCCATTGTCATATGTAATGACCTTAAGATTTATGATAATGGCACTAAGAAATGAAAGCAAAAGACAGGATCATTAGGATCAGTACCGTAAACGAAATTTTTTCTGTCACCATGAGTAATGAATGATATCCTTATGATTCATTCTGGACGAAGAGAATTTATAAAATCCTCCCAACATCCCTATATATGAATATTGTTGTCAAAATTCCTATTTCTTAACTAATACAACCGTACAGCCAATAATAAGGTATCAGTGTATAGGATTTTTTCGTCTTCTAACATAGCTTACCCAATTTTCATTAATCCTATATATTATTTCTAAAAGGTGTTTTTTTTTTCTCAATCCATACCTAACTGAAATCGATAAATCAGTATTAGGTAAGAGATTAAGCTTTCCTCTCAGGCAACATTAAAAATTAAAAACGAAATTTTCTAAATTTGACCCTTGAAGGACAAAAGTAATAACCGTGAAAGTCACGCATACGAGACAGTTCAGAGTGAAGCCGCTAGATAACAACGTTGTATACCACAGAGTTATTAATAATCTGCTTCACTGGCGTCGACTTTTGTTACGTACCTATTACGCTAAACAAATAAACAATTGATACAAATGAGACGGTTGTTCTTTCATCCTGTCACTGTTACCTGTTACCTTACCATTCATTGTATTTGCGAAATTTTCGCATGGGTCATCTAGTTCACGTAGATTGTTTACAATTTATAACTTTTTCTACGGGTTGTCGGAACACAGTTTGCATCACCATAAACGCCTGCGTAGGAGAGACGCAACCCGCTGCGCTCAACATTCGCTTTTGTAACTGCAGATTCAGGGGTTAGGGGGAAGCCCTACTGTACGTTGCCTTTGCAAAGATTATGAACAAGTATCAGGTATTTGGTAAAGACGCTTCGATAAGCTGAAATGTACTCGACAATGGGTATATTTATTAATAGAAAACAATACATTTGAATCAATTAACAAAAATGGGAAAGGAATCATATGATTGCATTCTGACATTCTATACAAAGAGGTATTCTAAATCATAAATACGATTTCACAACAGTTCATAACAGGGGTGAAGGGGGGAGGATGCGGAAGGTGGAATGTTAGAAAAATTTCGTTCGGATTTATTGGAATGTTTTAATACGACATTGTGGGTATGTTTGGTGAGGTTCCATTACAGTTCTAAGCCAAGATGATCTTATCATATTCTGTTTACCTCGCTGGGTGTTTGCGACGATCTGTTGCTGTAGGGACTAATCAGTAATCACTCCGTAGGTGTTCAGTCATTCCGCAGGTCAGTCCTGTCCATTGAGTAATGGAGAAGAAATTTCTGTGTTTACAGAGCGTCTCCGGGAAAACGGAACGTACATCTTGAACTCTTTTGTATTGGGGCAATGATGTCATAAATAGGATGTTCAGCTTGACAAGCGCGAAAAATTACATACAACCTTGCACTTTATTTTCCACACTGTATTTGAGATGTTTTGGAGCAATTGAAACTGTACTAACATAACTGCTTTCTACAAAGTATCATATGGAAATTATTTTATCTTCGACTTTTCAATCTATTACGATCTACGGAGGTTTTTCGATCTCCTTTTAGAGCTTTCTGTTTTCTTATCATCATTTATACTTCCAGTGGAACCCTCCTCCTGACAAAGGTTTCAAATGCACTGAAGAGAAAAATGAGTCATTTTGTTCCTGAAACATGTTTACAAATTCACTCTAAGCTCAGTATTAAACACAGTAGGCAATGAAATCTTTTGCACTTCTGAACAGTGATCCTAATATCTAGCCTGCAGTTTCCGTCAAAGAGCACATTTTCTACATTCCTGAAACAGCACATGTATCTGAACGATGTAAAAATGTCAGTTCGATAGAAATTGTAATCTACAGCGTTACCACCGTTCACAAAAATGAGAAAGTTGGAACTAACATTTAGGAACGTCGACTTGTTTAAAAACTTTTAATGTTTACAATTTTCCCACATTTATGAGTGTTATAATATTGAGAACATTTCCATTTTGATCCTCACGCTAAATATCGTGTTTAATTTAGATGACTGATGCAATAGACACTAATTATTGCCACTTGATGCCTCTCTTGGTTCAGTGACTGAAAGTAGGATAAAATATATTTCATAGATGTCTTCACCATATGCTGATTCATCACCAGTATCAAATTTTCCATAATTCTTAAAAACAATAATGTTATTAACGTTGGAAAATATTTCTGGCGTCTAATACTTCTTACATTGTAGATGGATAATAAAAAACGCAATTGATGTATTGAACGAATCCAAGGATATTATCAGTCCCAATTGTAATGCTTCAACTTTATCAATGGTCGAACCGATTCCTCTGCTACATCATATTAATCATTACCAGCTTCTCTCAGTATTTGTCTACCAGTTTTCTTTCTTTGATGAAATGCTTATTATTTTTCTTCACACGTATCGGAAAAAAATAACTCATTTTCCGCTGTGATATTTTTTGTTAAAAATAGAAGGTGTGCAGAAGTTAACACGTTAAATCAATGGATAAAAAAGATATCAGCAAAGATTTCATAGTGTCTATTATCTTAGTTTTGTATTTTATTTCGTTTTCCTCACTTTCTGCCACTATGGACTGCTTATACACCAGTTACCTATTTGCACAGGTAGCTAGTGTGAATCAAGGTGGGGAGAGGTGAGGGGGGAAGGGAGGTGGAACGTAGAAATGACCTACTAGTGGAAACTGGATCTTTCTGTGCGCTGAAGATGGGGCTTTAAATTTCATTCTGCCAAAGAAAAGCAGCTCATTTTATAGCTGCTGGAATATCCCGGGCGAGGTCTGCCTGATACATTCCTACTCGATGTTGATATAGATGACCAGGTGGGCCATTATTTGCTGTCGGCAGAAAGACGAAATTCATTAGTTTCGTATCCCCATATGTGTATGTTAACCTTCTTGTTTCCCACTTTCCAGAAAGGCCTGTTCTAGTCAGTTCCCAGAGTTAGAAGTACGACAGGTCTAGTATCCAGCGCTACATATAGTAGCAGCGTTGGCTTCCACCTATTGAGCCTTGTATTTGCTGTTCCCGCCACAGGAAACAGGCTCTTGGCTATAGATTTGAAAGTGAAAATACTCGTAATGGAGCTACGTCTAGCCCTCAGTGTTACTAGACACTGCACGCCTGATCTTCGGAGGAGTAATATCGCTGTGCACCTCCAGCTGGTTAACTGATACAGGTTTTGGGAAACCAGTTATTTTCCGCAGGTTGCATCTAACATGCCGTCTACTATTTTTGCTTGATCTGATCTTATCCAAGTTGGGTAAGAATACTTACCACATGAATTGAACAGAACGAAATCTGTTCTCAAGATACCTGATTTTACTACCTGTTTGGTACAAGTCAGCTTCTGAAAAAGGTTGTCACATGCTATTAATTAACCCTTGATTCTATTAACATGTTGTTTGAAAGTTAATGTTTTGTCAAATGTAATGCTCACTTAGCATAATGACTTGCTGGACTTGATAGGTGGTCTATTCCAATTAATATTGGGTAATCGAATATCATTCCTTTTTCTGAGATGGTATAGGCTACACATAATCTTATGTTAGTGGCACTTTGAAGAGGACTATTATTTAATACAAAATAATTAAGCCGCTCATACATTATGTGATTGTATACCAATGTTTCGATAGTCTGAATGCCGTACTGCATTGCCTAGACCATCCGCAAACTAATAAGGGGCAATAGGTAGATTGTTGATGTAGACACTAATTTGCTTATCGGAACGGCCAAATGAAAGTTATTTTTCTTTCGGACTTCACGGCTCATAGAAGTCGGGACCATTACAACAGGGAGAAGAGGGAATGGGATGGGATTGAATTAGGACGTAATCATTTGAAGGAATGATCCTGGCGTTCACGTGGATGATTTCGAAGAAGCATGGATATCTGGATGCCCGGATAAAGATTTGGACCCGTATACTCCCGGATCGCAGATCCTAACGTTACCGCTGCCCAACCAGTGTTGATATAAAAGTAAAGGTATGATGAACTGCAGCTAATGCTTTGCAAATAGTATAGCGAATTATAATAAAATGTCGCAGTTTCATAAGTTCCATTAGAAATTTTGCGGATCTACTTATATCTCAGTTTGTGGCTCAAAAGGTTGTACTTTTGATAATATCACACACCACCAACCATTATTACTTTTCTTGATTAAATGCGTATGCTTATAAATAATTGCTCTGATAGACGCCATATCATTTATTACATCGCAGAATTCCAGTCTGGTGTGTGTAGTCTTTGGGGGGAAAAATGAGTTAGTATCGATATTAATATCTTTGGAAATTGCGTTTGTAAGCAGCAGAAAGTAGCGGGCATGTTTGCGTGAGGCTCCATATTATAGTAGAGACAGTAAAAACAAATTGTAATGTTTGTCTGTAAAGTGATGTTGGGCATCTTGAAATATTGGTTTTTCTGTTGTATACAGTTGAAGAATAAATTGAGTGTTTTTGGAATATTGATTATAATCCTTCGTGATAATAGTTTCCGTCATTTTAATTAACAGTGTTTTTACTTCAAAATTAAACGAGCAGCAACTTAAACGTGTTCAAAATGGTATGAGTCTTTTCATCCTTAAGATGCACTAATTTCCTGTAAAGTGGAATTGATAGAATACAATTCGATTCTTCGAGTTAAGGGTTGGTTATCGAAGTAGGCCAACTAACAACTCTAATAATGAAAGCTCAAATACCGAAAGTGAGCGTGGTAGGTAAGCGGCTAAAGCTCTGGCCTCGCATTCGGGAAGACGCCGCTTCGAATCCCCGTCCAGGAATCCAAATCACTTAGGCGAATGCCGCAATGCTTCCTTCAAAAGGCGATGGTCGAATTCCATCCCGTTCCTTGTTCCCAGTCCCATCCCGCCTCTAATGACTTCGTCGTCAACGAGGAGCAAAGCCATAAGTAAAAAAACAAAAACAAAAAAAAAAACATCAAATATGAACTTATGTACAGGAATATAATTTAGCTATGTTCCTCGTATCTCGTATCTATGCTCCTAAAATATTTACGACACTGCAAACACTAACAAATTAAAGATTAAAACGACTAACCCACCCGTTTTTGCTATCTTTCTTTCCGTGGTTTGATGCCAATCAGATCCACTTCAACCAGTCTATTCTTATTCACTTATGTTCGCCATGAACTGTGATACATGATTTCATTGGGCATCCCATATTCATCTGCTTCCTGCGCCAACAAATTAATACCAGACTTCTTAAAATTTGATCCACAATCTTCATTCCCTTTTCGTAATAGTCTTCCAAAAAGTCTTTTATTCTTCTATCATTGACAAATCGTTTTAATTTATTATTTTGCTATGATTAATTTTTATATCCTTCTGGAACTGCGTATTTTAAACGTTTCAGACATTTTATCCTATTCACCGGTGTTGGCAGAACAGAAAGCATATCCTAAAAAAAAAAAAAAAAAAAATAATAATAATATACGGTGTTCTTAATTTTTAAACACTTCTTTAATCTACCGACTGTTAAACTAATTAATTAGTTAATCTTTGTTGAATTACTTGCTTAAATTATTCGAGTCTTGCCATGTGAATGATTCTACCACAATAGCCATTTTTCATTAATTTGATTTGTGTCACTGCATTATATTTCTTCATTTACAGCTACAGAAGTTTGGTCTACTTTCTCAACTCAGCATGTTCTACTTTCCGGATACTAGCTGCACAACAGATTTTCCTATCTTGCAATAAATATACCTGCAAAGTATCAAATTTCTGTGAGATAACAATGTTCACAGTCGATTCAAGGTTGTTAGAAGCAGGGGAAGGAACGGGAAGGACTTCAGCCATAGTATTTTATGCCGGAACCAGCATGGATTGACTTCGAGTAACCATGGAGAATGGAAATGTGGATTGGCGGACGAGGATTCCAACCTGCGTCCCCCAGAGTGCAAAGCCAGAGCGTTACCGCTCACCCATCACACCTGATTTCGAAGTTTTATCGATTAGATAACTTTTTTAGAAGTTTACAAAATTTTGTCTCTAAAAAATTTATAATTCTGAAGAGCAGAATATTTACCTCTTTTTCCACAACTCTTACCAAAAAAAAAAAAAAAAAAATCCAAACCAAGATTTTGTGGCTGCTTTACTAACGACGGTAAGAATAATTTGACACTAAGTTGAACCACCATTTGAATGTCATGGATATATAACTTCCTCTGTCACACATAACAAAACTAGCAATGTGCTTACCTAAAAACAAATATAGCCGTGTAGTTAACTGTTGGTACGCATGGTATAATGCATTTAAGTCAATAACTTGATACAAATTTGTCTGATATGAAAATTTATGAATATTTTATCATAGTGTGGCAAATCAACAATGACTGTCGTTGTTTCCTGATCTTAAGAGCACGATGCAGATGTGATTATTAGCACCCTATCAATAAACTAACGAAAATATAGGTAGCTTGACCGTAAACGAGGTACTAGAGGCGAACACCGGGGTGGTTCCTACAAAAGGCCATGGCTGAGTTTCTTTCCGTTCCTTGCCCCCGTCACTAATGATGTCAACGTCTACGAGTGGTACTGCCATAGCCATACAAGAATACTATGCTGCAAATAAATAGAAATCGTTTGCTAAGTAAATAAAATGTCTTACTAGATGTAAATAGGCGAAATCGTCCTGTAATGCATTTAATGTATGCAAACTTATGAGATTAATACTACAGAAAACCCGGAATTTACAAAATCATGTTCGCTGGCTGTAAAAGGGCCATAAAAATAGTTGGAAAAATTATGAAGAGCTGCACATTATTGTCGGAACAAGACAGGACGTGGCGAGGAAGCATAAAACTCTATACACTTTACAAAATTATTGCTAAAATAATGAACAGATCGTTATCTAAGCCCATATCTGTATCCAACGAAGAAAGTACTGAGCAAGAAATAAAAATGTGAAGAGCCGTCAATGATAGATCACGAATGTCATTCTTCGGTGGGTCTCCTCTGAGTCGATGAGTGAGAAGGACTTCCTTTCCTCTCTTTGGCTGCTAGGAACTGTTTCAAAGCTGTAACGTCGGAAATACCAACCACAGCTTGCTACGCTCCACAACCAGACACAACGTAGATCTTATTATCAGTGAGACAAAGTAGGTTTTAGAGAGGTGAAAGGGTACTCTGCACCTCATTGTAGGCTGACATGCAACTACAGCCGGTGGGTAACTCTCTCGATTCTCAGAGGACTGGGAACCAAGCTGAACACAATCTGCTTCCCGCGTGGTTGAAGGGAATCGAGAATCATTGATCTTTTGCATTGCACGGCCTGCTATGAGTTTTTACACCGTTGGTTAAATAGTCCTTTTTAATCAAACCAGATGATGCTTTTGTAATCATTAAACTCTCATTTTTTGGGTCGTCTTTGTAAAAGTATGAGTAAAGCCGAACGAAAATTTCGCATATCAAACTTCAACTATTCTCTCAAAAAAGAAATTGTCTATTGTGGGGTTGCTGAAATTAAATACTCATGGATATGTATACACAAAATATGTATGTATGTATTTACAATACCTTATTGCATACAATATTCGATCAATCGAATCATCTCTAATTTTTTGCTGGTCATTTTCGGTAATTGATACAAAATATTGCTTGAAAAGACTAAATGGAACTTTCCATGAGGAAATACAGCATTTCCAACTGCTATAAACGTTTGACAGTGAAACTTTTGTGATGGTCATTGCAAAGGCCACTTCTATCTGGAGCTCACGCTACCCTCTGGATCTGTGGCTATAACTTGTGCACTGCGGGTTGCATCTGGTCCACGTGGGCGCTTCGGTGCGGTATACAGTCTGCCAACTGGCCATGGACATACTTTGAACTTAATATTTAAACAAACAATGTGTAATTGTGTAATCGTAAACTGAGAATGCTATCACAGAAATCCGTTAAAAAATATCATATCTGCTGATACCCCATTCATTACTGTGGACTTGTTGAGAAAAAGGGATGGCAACAACAGAAAAATTACCGCGGATAACATTCTCCCGCGAAAACACTACATTGGTTACTGATACAATAGATTGATGAAGTGAGAGCAAACACTCAGAAGAATTAACTCAGTCTAACATGTTTAGATATATAGGGACATAAGGTGCTGTAAATAAGATGCTGTCTTGAAATATCAGAAAATAAGTAAATAAAATTTGTTTGCATAGTACAAATTTCACCGTTCCTAGATGCATAAAAACATTTCTGGATCTTCTGAAAGGCCATGATGAAAACGTAATTCATCTCTGGTTTAGGAATACCGGTGATACATAAATGTGCGCCTCTTAGATGACCTTTGTACGAAAATTAAAAGTGTCTCTTAGCCATTCATAGGAAAACCGTTCATAGCGTGAGATAGTAAGGGGGATTGCCTGATAAATATGCAGCATCAGATGACTTCAGGTGATTAATAGTTAGCTTCAGCACATATGCTGACATATGGAATTGGTGCAGTATTCACTGTTGCGTGTATTATCCCTCTGTGGTGGATACTATCCAGTAGTCTCCTGGAGTTCCCCAATCCCAACTGCACGCAACACAGTTAAATCTTGACCGTACAAAAACGGTCTAAACCACAGATGTTATACATAAACATTAAAAAGGATCAGAAACTTAAGCGTTTTGATCTCTTAGTTATAACAGGCATTGTATCTGATCAAATAGGAGGTACAGAAAACAGACGCTGCCACATAACGTCAAAGTAGTGCCATGGCTAGCAAAGGCTCCAGTTAAAAAATTCTACTGGATGTGAGAAGATTGGAAGTCATTTTTAGACGGAGAATCGAAAACCAATATTTGTTGATCAAACGGTTGAACAATTAGTACATTATATCACAGGTGATTGGCCATATGATGGTAGCATTCGGAATATTGTGGATACATCAGGTGCGAATGCGATGAAGAGAGAATACCAAAGCAGGCTGTATGGGAATGCGTCATGATAGCCAGTCTGAGAGTTCGTCAACATGGTTTGCTACAAAGGAAGAGAATATTCGATATCTAATGTGACGAGCTCTTGTGGTACTGTTGGACCAGGCAGTCAATCTAACCTGATAATTATCAGAGGATAAAAATAGAAAGATTGAGCCCACTTAGTGGAACCAGACATCTGTGGAAGGAAACGCAATTATAACTTGCAAAAAAGAATGAGGCCCATGCTGTATGTAAATACTACAGATCGAATAATGATACAACTCAGAAATAATGAAATTGCAAGGCAGACCTTCAGCAAGCTCAGATGGTGAACGGGAGATCACGACAAGGAGAAACATCAACAGGTGGAGAAACTCCCGAGAGGCTGTTTTCTTGGTGACCGCGGGTTCCTCATGATGGCACTATGCGGCAGGTTCCAGAAGAGTGGAGTGCAATGGGAACTCTCATTGGGTTCGAATGCCCGCCCGGGCATCCAGTTTTAGGTTTTCCATAATATACCCAAATCACTCCAGCCGAATGCCGGGATGTTTCCAACAAAAGGCCATGACCGAATTCCTTCCAGTTCCTTGTTCCCCATCTATACCACATCGACGAGGTGTAAAGCAATAATAAAAAAATGCGTTGGACAGTCTAACTGATCGAAGGCTAGTGGAACTTCTAACGGCGATTGTTACATCGGTAGTGGTAATAACAGTATTAGTAGCAGCAGTACACGTAGTATTAATAATACGAGTATATTTGAAATACATATTTATTTGTTGCTTTTCTCATATAAAATTAATCATGCTACTTAAATGTTTCAAAAAGTTATTACATTAAGTACAGAAGAGGTACTTAATGGAAATAAAATCTCAGGTTATTTTCTGGGTCTTAGTCTATGTGTACACAGGATAATAAACATAACAACATTTCGAGGTTTAGTTTCAAGTGTCTATCAGTATTTTGAGGGTCAGAGGGGAAAAAAAATCAGTTAGTTAGGACATAGTATTCCTTATTATAGAGAGGCTTCAGTAACCTCAGTGAAACAAGATTATATATATATATCGGAGCTAGCTGAATCCAGAAACAACAGTTTTGTGGCTGATGCATTATTGCGAACCTTTTCTGTTTTGAATAATATCCATACTGGGTGTTGACTCCACACAAACGAGTCCTTATGCCCTCCTGCTCAAGGATCTATTTGTCCTAGGCGGAGCGGAACGTCCGGAATCCGCATTAAAAGTGAATTAGGAGATTACGGTATACTAGATACCAAACCAAATAGCAGTTCGCCATCCCTTACAATGTGTTTCCCACGTGACTGGTAAAGGTAGTTGCAAGGTAATTTTCTTCCCAGACTTTGGAATAAGTATCAGTGATGTCTCTTTATATGTCTCGGACCCTGCAATGTTAAAAATATTCGGAAAGAGATGTTTAGATTTTTCACCTAGCTGTCTCATACCGTTATCATATCTGATTCAAGGGCAATATTTTCAGTACAGGCTATAGCAAATTTTGATTCACACATTGGCGAAGGAACAGTTACAATCTCCCTCGTTTGGGGAAGTAAAATACAATCCAATTTTATCAATAAGTGTCCTTCGACACAAGCTCTCCAACTCGTAGTTGAGAGATAACGCAATTATCATAAGTAATCATAACCAAGAAAATTCACCTGTTTGAGATCTGATCCCGTGATATGGCATCCTGATTTCGGTTTTCCATGGTTTCCCTAAATCACTCCAGGCGACTGCTGGGATGGTTCCTATTAAAGGCCATTGCCGAACTCCTTCCCGATCCTTATCCCTTTCCTATTGGCTGTAAAAGGGTCTTTTTTTTTAGCTGCTTTACGTCTAAGAGTGGGAAGGAATTCGGCCATGGCCTTTTGAAGGAAGCATCTCGGCATTTGCCTGGAGTGATTCGGGAAACCATGATAAACCCAAATCTAGATGGCCGGACTGGGATTCGAACCGCCGTCCTCCCGAATGCGAGGCCAGAACGCTAACCGTTACACCACCACGCTCGGTGGAAAGGGTCTAGTAACCCTACAACAGCCCGCCTCCAAAATAATAATAATATGACTGACCGGATTGAGAAACTGTTAAAGCGGGTGGAGGTGCGAATACTATAAGGCTAGCTGCATACTTGGCCAGTCATTAACCAGGGTAAAAGACAGATTACACCCACACCAGCTTACGGGTGTTTATGAAATTCCTTGCAGCTGTGGCAGTGTTTATATCGGCGAGACAAGCCGCATTGTAGCGGAGAGACTTAAGAAACATATCCGCCACTATAAATATGACAACAAACACAAATTCGCCGTAGTGCGCCATGTCATGGCATTAAATAAAATTTCAAGACACGAGGCTACTATGGAGAGAAGACCAGTGGTGGCCTCGACGTGAATTATAAAGAATACTAACAACATCAATGAAGATAGCGGCCTTTTACTCTGCGATGCTTGGCGCTCGTTGCCATGTCAACATAAACGGTATCTCTGACGAACGCTGTAGGTTACCAGCCGAAAGCTCAGGTAATGAAATAAACAACGCGGCATAACTGGAGAGTCTATTAATCGTAAATGTTTTAAGTTGTTCTGCCTGGCGTGTGTACGAACATGTTGCTTTATTTGTATGCATAAAAACTGTGATATTAATTTTCTAATAAAATCGAACATATTATCACTACATGTAAAACACTTATCGTGGTAGGAATTTCGAGAAAGCTTCGTAAGATAATATACAATTTGGTATATAAAGAACCAGTGACAGGGTTTCTTACTGTCTGCGCACCGCGCCTATATGGTAACTGCCTAACCTGAAATGGTAACCGTACCAGATATAACGGGCAAACAGTTTAATGCAGTATCAGAACCACAGAGCATCCTAGAATCTTAAAACTAGCAATGTAAAAATTGACAATTTTAAGATACATAAAATTCCAGCCGGAACTGAGATTCGAATCGGCTACTAACCACACCTCCAGTAACGCCTTAACTGCCTGAGGCACCACACGGTTGGCCACACACTTTACTAATCAGGATAAAAGTATCCTGTATGTTAACTGATGGCATAAGTTATTCTAATTTATTTTTTGAAATTAGTTCATTACTTTTTTAGAGAAATGGGCACAGAAAAATGGAAAATATACGGTTTTGAACTGTGTCACTAGAACCATTTGCTAACCAGGATGAAAAATATCCTGTATCCTGACCGACGACGTAAGCTACTACTATGTGCAGTTTAGATAAAATCCGTCAGTTAGTTTCAGCATCCTGGGCGAACATTTTTCAAAGACAAAAGTGGTCAATTTTACTGTTTTTGAATCTTGGTCATCGGTAGTTTACATTGCAATGTTCTTTTTTAAATAAATGTAATGCAAAGACACAACGTTTCTACAATTTTATTATGTAGCATAGACTAGAATAGTGTCATAAGTGTTGTGATAGTCTTAATTCTTGCTAGAAACATAACATTCACCTCTTTCTGAAAGCCGTCACACGAAGCCATATTTATACGAATAATGAGTTAATTGCATCTCTTGAAACATCTAATGTAACGTTGCATTAATTTGTTGCTCGATTTTTTGGAGAAATGTTATAGTTGATTTCATCTAATTTAAATAACATTCATCGTTAGGAAGAGGTTTCACTATTACTTTCTGAATAGGATGAAAGATTGCTTTATTTGTATGCATAAAACTGTGATATTAATTTTCTAATAAAATCTAAGACACAAATTATGGAATAAATTAGGTTACAAGCCAAACGAATTTGAGGAAAATTGGCATCACTATTGTTGAAATTTTTCTTAAATTTTAGATAGTAGTCTGTTTTCAATTTTTATGACACCAAATATTCAAAAACAAATAAAAATACGATTTTATACATGTTTGTAGTTTACTATCGGAGTTTGTGCAACGGAAGTCGCTGGTAAAGTAGTATGTACTATTACCTCTGTTTTCGAAGAAGGAAATCAATTGTTGTATGGTTTCTGGTTGTTTTAAAACAGAACAGTGGAAAAATAAATGTTTAAACACATGTTTTGAAAATAAAGATAGCGTGAATTTTGTTGTTTAGTTATTTTCTAATTTTTTGAGGAGGGAGAAAATAATTTTAAATGTGAAGGGAGATTTCCCCGGCATACAAATGCAACATAGTCCACACGGGTTTGCCGCTGGATATTTTCATGGAACGATGACAACGTTTCGACAACGTCTTCTATTGTCTTCATCAGGTAATCGTATCTTGCTATCGAGAATCTGCAATCACAATGATGTTGCAGGTTCCCGATAACAAGATACGATTACCTGATGAAGTCAAGAGAAGACATTGTCGATACGTTGTCATCGTTTCATGAACATAACCGGTTGAAAACCAGTGTGGAATATGTTCCAATAATTTTAAATACCATCAAACAAGAGTAAACTGGGAAGGCTATGAAATTTAAATGATGTAATTTTATAAATGTCTCCTTATTGAAGAGCCAACCTTGTAAACCAAAAAGATAATAAATTTTTATGCCAGTTACGAAGATGTTTTTCTATTACTTTCTGAGTAGGGTGGGAGATTGCCTTCTTGAAGTCAGCGAACAAATTCTGTTAATAAGTTGGGTTCTAAATCAAACGAATTTCAGAAGGATTGTTATCAATACTCATGACATTCATCTTCAAATTTATATATAAGTCTATCTTCAGTCCCCAACTACTGAGCTTTGAATGGTTAAAGTTTGTTATACTGGAACTTCGCGCTGATAAATATTACGACAAATGGAAAGAAAAAAAAAACACTTCACCATTGACACCCGAGACGTAATAAACCGTGTTTGATACGGACATGTTTTTTTCTTTCCGCCGGCATGCTCGGCGCTGCCTTTGACTGACCCGGGCAGGTGCGCCGTAATTACTTGTGCATCCAATATTTAAAAGCAGGCGGGCTGCTGGTAAGATGGCCCACCCACACCGCCGCGATCTCTGGCAACTCGCTCCCAGCACGCTCGTTCAATGAAACGGATAAAACAAGCTTCCTTTCTCCCTTTTTCAACTTCGTGTAGAAGAAATTAGTTTGCTTAAACAGTAAAAACATATACGTCTGTTTTAGGTGAAGGCATACAGGTGGCGCGGAACTCAATTTGACGTTCTTTTCCCTCCCCGTGCGGGCCCCGACTCATACTCCTTTTTTATTTTAGTGAGCACCACATTTGCGCGCGGATGTCTCTAGCGCGAGGCCCTTATAAGCGTACTCCGTGTGTGCTCGTGGGAATGCGGCAGCCTCAAAACGCAACATACTCGTATGCCCCGCCACACTAGGGACCGCTGTGAACACAAAAAGATAAACCAATAAAAAAAAGTTCTTGTATGAAATAGTTACCGGTCTTCCGCAACTTAAACAACAAATATCATTGTGTCCGCTCGAAGCCGCCGCTAGACGTGCGAATTAAATTATTCACTAGGGCTGCGACGTATAAGAGGCGCGCCCCACTTTGAGTATTTATTATAATTCTGGCATTGTGGCGCAAAAAGAAGGAGAAGCCGCACCCAACTATTGGCTGGCAAAAGTTACGCCGGGAAACGAATGCAGAGCTCTCAAAGGCAACGCGAAGCTTTGTGACCGCATAAATATTCGTTACACTGTTATTAATATTTTTCTGGAATTTCGTCACCGACATGTCCGCCAGAAGCTACAGAAACTGGAGTAAAAAAAAACAATGAAGAGCAAAGTGGCAGAAGCAGCGCTGTTATAGACCGAACCGTTCGAGGTATCCACAGTTTAGCATTACTGCAACCTCAAATTTAAAGATTGCTTTCATTTTCAAAGGGCCCTAATTAAAATTAACCATAATGGGCAGCAAAGAGAGCAAATATGTAGCGTTAACAAATGTCAAATGAGGACACAGGTTTCTTTAGGAGCTCCGCGTCATTTTCCTTTACGCGGAAATAGAATGGAACGTTACATAACGTTGATGAAATAATAAATAATAAAATGTCACGAAGCAAACGTGTAACATATTAATACATATATATTGAGAAAATTTTGTTTTACCTCTGTTCATCTTCGAAAGTGGGTCTCTATTTGTGCTGAATGTTTCTGCGGTGTTGAAATAAATGCAAGAGGAAATCCCGTTAAATAATACTTAACTCCACGTGATCATAATTTGAGTTAAGTTAGTGTGTTCTATTGTGAAGATGATCTGCGAAAAATACGTAGTTCTTACCCGAAATATATAACTAATTATACTCTGAAATAAAACTACTGATGCCTCAGTCAAGTAGACTGATCTGCTCCATTTGGTATTATAATGAGACGGATTGAACAGGATTTCTCGGATAGCTTTTGTAGTTTGCAAACTCTCGTCCCTGACATTCGTGATTAGACGTCTTCAATGTCCATTGATCCATTCTGATGTAAGTTTTCCATAGTTCCCCAAAACCACTCCAGACGATTACTAGGATGGAGCAAAAGATGACTGTCAAATTTCTTGTCCTTTCTTGTACCCAGTCCTCTCCCACCTCTAATGAACTCAACGTCGATTAAGAACAAAATACTAAGATAAAATGATAGTTTGCTTGTAAAAGAAGATGCACAATCCACCTCTAAGTGTCACTGTTTAAATGAAAGTTATTAAAATATACATATCGTGAATCCATTTAAATCACATAATCTGGGAGCTGAATGTATTGTTTTACTCGAACATGTTTACATCATTCAATCAAGGACGAACGCATGTAAAGTCTGTTATTTCTTACAGTATGCAATCTACCGTGAGCGAAATATAATGAATGGTATATAAGAGCCATCTTATTTTCAAATATTTAAATTAAATTTCATTAACATCGTAACGAAGGTGAACTTAATAATTTTACTATTACCACTATCATTATAATCACTTAAAAATTTAATTATAACTATCGTCATTATCATTAGTGTTCTTCCGTAAGGCAGGTTGTCACATGACTGACCTCCACATGGAGTGTAATACCTCGCACTACTAGGGAAGATTAATGTGATAGTATCCCGTTACCTTACACATGTGTTGGAGGGATGTTGTGTTGCCATCTATTTGCGAAACATGTAGCTATATTGTGTGTTCATCAAGTGTATTTTTTGTTAAATGTGTAGGTTATGTATTGGAGATAAGGGACAAAATCCGCAATCAGAGGGATCGGTATGTGGACCAGGGCTCGATTATGGCGAATAACCTTTAGTTGCTAATTCTGGTTGTGCTGTTGTTAAATGAACTATTTAATTCTGTCGCTACCGGTTAGTCTTAATTATAGCTTATACTATCTATACTCCCATCTGACTGTAGGCATTAAGAAAAATGAATAAATGTGTGAATAATGATTTAAAAAAAAAAATCATGTAGGAGACCAAATGAACAATTCCTTACAAATTGGGTGTAAAAGCTGCTTAAGAACTGGCTTGGCGTTAACTTTGGGAAAAAACCTTTCAAACTCGAATAAGCAATTAAATACAATTAATTAATAATAAGAAACAGAGACATAAGTTCATTCCACCGTCATGAACCGAATCAAGCTGTTTTCGTGTAACAAATGTGTTGTTTCTAATCGAAATACCGAACAGGACATGAGAACATAAGGACAAAATAAATGGAGTAATAAAAGTAAAATATCAAATTTTACTTATATGGAAACATTACTACTACACAGTTAAAATAAATTTAATGTAAATCCGTCCATTAGTACGCAAGTTATGATGTAAACAGAAAAATGTCACTGAAACAGAAAAACACAATATCGTCTTTCTAAAAATAGCGACCGCGAACCCTCAAGATCGCTTTCCGTATTGAAATGTAGAAATTGTAAATTATAATGTTTTTTTTATATAATTTAAAGGCACAATCACGTCGGGGTCATTAGATCTGCAAGAGTATTGGGTGCAAGGAACGGAAAGAAAATGGTTCTTGGCACTTCGAAGGATTTATAACGACATTTGCGAAGAGTGCAACCACGAAACAATTTTTTATTTTACTCCTCGTCAACGTCTAGGTCATTAGAGGCAGGAAGGGAGCGGGGGCAAACAACGAGAAGGGATTTTTCCATGGCCTTTTAAAGCAACTATCCCGGAATTCCCCTTGAGTAGTTTGGGTGGTTTGCGTCATCCCAAATGCAGGGCTCACCCACCACGGTCGGTACCACGAGGCAATTGGAAACCGAAATCTATTTTGACTGACCCGTTAACGAATCCACATCCAAAATCAGATGCTAGGTTTCTGTACAAAACAGATAATTAATAAAGGAAAGTGATGTATTGATTTGAGTGAACCTTGTCATATATCGCGGGTGTGAACTTATAGTCCGCTTCTAATAATAATAATATGCCCACTAATGGAAAACTAAATTTAGTAATTGAAATTGATTAGAATATCTAAGAACGTAAATTACTATACTCTTGAAGCTAACGAAATAGTTCCAATTTACAGCGCATTTCGCCTCTACTGTGGGTTTTTTTTTTTTTTTTTTTTTTTTTTTTTTTTTTTTTTTTTTTTTTTTTTTTTTTTTTACTGTAGCGTTACGCCTTGTCAACGGCTAAGCTCATTAGAGGCGGGATGGGACTAGGGACAAGGAATGAGAAGGAATTCGGCCATGACCTTTTTGAAGGAAGCATCTCGGCATTCGCCTGGAGTAATTTGGGGAAACCATGGAAAATCCTGATCAGGATACGCAGACGGTGATTCGAACCACCGTCCTCCCTAATGCGAGGTCAGAACGTTAACCGTTGACCCATCACGCTGGGTCCTCTACTGCGGGTCGATCTTCAGTCTAATGTGCAATCTGATCCAGAGTGTCCTAGCATACTTCACACGAACAACCTATATTTTGTCCAGAGGTGATGGTAAGGGTCGGTGCCTGTTCGGACATGGACTCTAACAGGGGACGCTCCAACACTGAGCACCGCGACCATCACTGATTGAATACCGAGAGTGGTGGTGTAATGGTTAGCATTCTGGACTCGCGTTCGGGAGGACGCCGTTTCGAATCCCCGTCCGGGCATCCGATTTTCCATGGTTTTCCAAATCACTCCAGGCAAATGCCGGGATGCTTCCTTCAAAAGGCCATGGCTGAATTCCTCCCCATTCCTTGCCCCCCAACCTTTCCAGTATCTAAAGACCTCGCTGTTAAGAGACGTTAAGCAGTTAAAAAAAAAACCTGATTGAATGAAAAGTATTGATGGGCTCTGTTAGAAAAAAGCTTTCTTGAACAGACAGTGGTCAGAAGACAAGCATTCGTTACAATAGCTGTACGGCATTAGCCGACAGAGGAGGTATATCAGTACCCACACCTGAAAGGAAGGCGCTAACTTAAAACAGGCAATTAAGGTAACTAACAGGATCCACCAGTCATACCAACGACATCATTAATCACCACGGGAATCAATGATAACCAAACAGATGTAAAATTACTAAGGCAAAATATTGTATTCAGACTATAGTCAGAAGCTTAAATGCGAGAGATGCTTTTTAAATGTTTGTTGAGATCTGGAGTCCATGTTACGCGCTGTCGGTAAGGGTTCCGATGCGTTCACAATTTGTAGAATGTTCCTATTAGGTTGGAAAATGCTCGAGAAATTTATGCTTAAATACGATTTAATTTGGATTTTCTGATAGTTTGGAAAGTGGCTGCAGCCCCCCTGCATAGCAGTATGAACCAATGGAAAGTTTAACAGACGCAGGCTTTTTATGATCTATAAGCGCAGAACGTTGTTCACTATTATCTAACGTTTGGTTTAACTAGTGTTTTACTTTTTTATGTATGTCGGAATATTTACTGTTGTTTGTGATTTGTATAGTAAAATTTATTGTTTGATATCTATATTTCCTGAGTTTTCAAGTATCTAGTCTCATTATTAATACCTAACAGATAGACTAAGACAATGAATATGGCTGGATTCCAAATGTTTATTTCTATTTATTTTCTATACTTTCTGTCTGCATAGCACAGTTAGCTTTGACTTTGTTATATAGTGATAAATATCGATGACTCAAAAAAGCAGATTTTATCCCTCAAAGAATGTTCCTTTAAATTCACTCTACATGTTTTGTACTTGAATATAAATGCTACTGCATATTTTTATAGGATTTTCAGGTTTCATTTTTTAATTTTTTTTTTTTAATTTTGCTTACGGTTTTACCCTCACAAACATCGTGGTAATTATACATTAGACGACGCAAAGGTCAACGAATGGGTAGGTTTATGGTCATGGATATTTTAAGGAACCATCCGGGCATTTGCCTGGAGTGAATTCTGGAAAACCATGGAGAACCAAACATTGATGGCCGGACGGAAATTCGAACCAGTGTTACCACTCACCCACCACGCAAGGTCAGGTAAGACAGAAACAATATTTTATGGCGTTTCAATAGTCATATAGGCTCTACTGTTATTTTTTATGCGCTACGTTTATTCAACTCTGTACTTTGGGTCAATATGACATAAGCTTGTGTTTAAGGAGTATGGTGGATCAGTTCCTAACGGAAATGGAGAGGTCCCTTGTTTGAATCCTGGTATCACCGTAATATTTCTGACTCTTAAATTGGCCTCAATTTCTGTTAAAGCATTGTTTTGTTTACTTGAATAATGCTAAGCCTAATCGTGATTCAGAATCAACCATAAATTATGTATCCGCTTAACGTTGTATGTTCATCGTGTTGAATTACGTGGCCACGGTAGAGGTGGAATACGTTAAAACTGGAGTTCCATTATATTAGGAGGACAAACTATTCTTCTTGATTTTTGTTCAATAATGTCATATGTTCTTGCCGTGCTTTAGTATAAAACAATAAACTTAAAATAGATTTTTACAAATAATAATAATAATAATACAGTTATAAATACATGTAAAAGGACTGGAGGTTCCATCCAACGAAGCAACAATCTACTTTCGGATAACTAATCTACACATGTCACCAGTTTTACTTTCTCTCTCGTAACATTAAAGATTCAGGAGAAATGTTACATATTAGAGCCTATTTTATGTTTAGCATTCCAGATAACCTGCTTTCAACTTTAGTGAACTAATAAAAATAAATAAAAATGGTTTTAAGAATATCGAGAAGTAATCATGCTGAAATGTGTTATAAAATGTAGTAGAAGGTAACTCCTTATTGCTCACTGATGATGTTACTAACAATAAGTGACATAGTCTCCTACAGGTATGAAATAATTCATAGAAATTTCGGATTTTTTATTTTTGTTTTGGGTTTACCTTCGTCGAGATTATTAGAGGCGACAGAGGACTAGGGGCTAGGAATGGTAAGAAATTTGGCCATGGTCTATTGAAGGAACCATTCCGGCATTCATCTGGAGTTATTTGAGGAAATCATGAAAACCGAAAACTCGATATCTGGAAGTCCGGACGTGGATTCGAACCAACGTGCTACCGAGTGCGAGGCCAGAGCGTTACCGATCCCCCACACCAGTCGGTCCCATCGATATGTGAGGATACGTATAACCGGCTATACTATCCTATAACGCACGTATAGCATAATCATTAAAAAATCAGTTTTATAAGTTATATAATGCAGTATTAAATATCGTGATAGACAGTCTATTCAAAGTAGCACTGTCCGCACCACTTTTTTGAACGATTTTATAGGTATCAATAAAACTACAAATTGAAGATAACAGTGTGAAAACCGCTTTCCTGTATATCGAGAAACTGATCTATAACTACAGTCCACCATCAGAAGGTCAGCAATTTTAAATGGTGACGTTAGGAAAGCTACCTATCATAAATTCTCGAGGGAGGCAGATAGTACAAAGAAATAGAAACGTAAGTTAAGGCGTCTGAATTTATTACCGTGCCTGCAAAAATGGCATTCGATGCTAGGAAACAAGGGCAGATGTTCTATCTTTTGTTGATAGAAATAATGAGTCTTTAAATATGTCGCTAAATATGTCTCTAAATTCTTCTGTTGTGACTTTACATGCAATAAAAGTGTTTCAAATTAGTGCACATTTACGATTTCATTAAGGAAAAAATAATTTTTGTATCGAATTTATGATAGCATGGACCTTAAAAATTTAGTTCCTTAATTACCCATCGTCATGCAAGTTTTAATACCTTGTGTTTATAAAATTTGCTCTAATATACGTATCTTATGTTTGTTTTCATTGTTTTCTGTATCATTTATCTTATATCAAATATTACAGTGATTTATGGTGGGATGCATTATCCCTTTACAAGTAATAATTTTTTAAAAGATTGATGTAGAAGAGAGGAGGGCGGAAAGGCAATAAATGTAATTCACGTAATATTACTTACGTCCGCTGTCGTGAAATTGGGTAAAAAATCTCACATATTCATGTTTTTAATAAATTTGTTTATCAGTAAATTAATGAGACATCACCTTCAAGGAAACTAAAAATATCACTTAGACCTGGTAAAACGGCGAAACAGGAGTTACTAGAGCATTTCTAATCAAAAGGCCACGAGAATTAAAGTGCATCGAAACATTAGACCAAAGCATAACAACGCTAACTATAGTGCAAATGACTGGGACAGCAGAGAAACATGAAGTGTGCTCACTTCCATGCAATTAAATGATTTTGACTGTAGACGAAGTGATTAACCGAAAACACTTTCCTGATGAATTGGTGGAGTCATATATTTAATAATTGTCCATCATTGTTAAGTATCAACGCTGCGTAAATATCTTGCAACAAAAATATTAGCCCAAGGAACGAATGTGATTTTTAAATTATATTTCAGTTTGTATTTTTGAGCGCTTTACTTCTTGCCTACACATATATCATTAGAGCACAGAGAACATTTGGAACTATGAACGTGAATGACCATCCCAACAATCATATCGAGTGACTCCGGGAATCCATTGAAATCCGGAATGTATCTTCCAGAATTTCTGGCCCAACCATCTATCAAACAAGCTCAGTTTTTTTTTTTTCTAACAGACTTTACTGTATTTTCATTATGATGCTAAACACAGACTCCTGAGGTATAAAGTGCCACTTGTAAATTTAAATCATGTGAAACAGTTAGTCAATTTGGAAAAAAATGGAGCAAGAAAATTAATATTTTTATGTGTTTAAACGTAGTTGGCTGTGAGAGATATGCGAACAGTTACATTTGTTGCTTAGTACTCTGGAATATTTATTTTAAGGTAACTAACAAGCTTAAATTTGTTAACTTTTGTTTCTTTTTTTTGTGTTCACAGCTTTCAAAGTGGTATATACCGGTATTTCTCTGTTTGCAATACAATGCTGCCCCACACCGTTTATCCAATCGTTCAACTTTTTTATTATTTGCTCTTTCTTTGGAATTAAAAGTTATATATCGAGCATCTTTGTTATTAAAACGATATCTGTTCACTGTTTCAATATTTTTTAGTTTATTTTAAACTACAACTGTTTCACACACCTTCTGAAACCATTGTCGTCTTATTTTCTTGCCATCTCCGTTTATTTAACTTGGCGTAATTGCTATTGTATTTGTTTCTCATTATTTGAAGTTCTTCTTCCTTGATGGAAAATTTTGTCTGTACTTATACTTCCGTATGCTGCAGATTTCTTACTCTGTCGGTTTTTTAATAAATGCAATAGCAACTGAACAATTTTTAAAAGCTTAGGGAACTCTCCGTTTAAAATAAACCCACTTTGCAGCAACACACTTTCTTTAGACGAGTGAATTAAGAAATCATTAACATTGGTTTTCAATTCCAGTAACGTCTGATATCTTCTCCCACATTGTAAGAAAGCCTTGGTATGGTTGTTAAATAAACTCCTTCAATGCTGATGTACTGTCTGCTCCTTGTAACCACTTGTCATTGTATTTGTAAATGGTATTATGTTTTCACTCTCATCTATATTTACATACTAAAACTTAAACATCAAAATAAATCCAGTATCTTGTTAGGGATGGTGGTATCCTTCATTAATGTACTTAAAATCTCTGATCACCTGCTTCTGAATATTGAAATTAAAAGCTAAACGCATAATGAGCGATTTGTGACTCAAGCGTAAAAAATAGACTTCACCTTATGAATATATTTTCATTGAAAGCAAAATTTATGGTTTAAACCATTTTTCGCACTATTGTTTTTAGCCTTTTGCTAAGGAATCTGGAAAAAAAAATTATACCAGCAATAAAATCACCGAATCTACAGCCACATTTTATTCGAATGTCGGATATTTCTCCGTAGTGTCCTCTGTTTTTTTTAGAAGTACGAAATAACCTTCTCTGGGTTGACGGATGGGCTGGCAATACAACTGTTGTATTCGTAAAAAAAAAAATTACTAATTTGCCAATCCTCATTGTTTGGAATCTCGAGAATTTGCTGTGACTAAATTGAATCGTAACTTCAGAAATAGCATATTACATACTTACTTGTTAGTATAAGAAAACATTGAGTTGAGAGGCGTTTAAAGATACAAAGACGAAGAGCCAATTGTATTTTTATTTTTTAAAAGTAATAAAGCAGCTGTACGAATGCGAACTCCGCATATGATTTTGTATATGATTTTGTATATGATTTTATATTTCATAGGAAAAGCAATCATTAATTTCCACATACTGTACAACTTTTTTTTTTTCTTTTTTTTTTTGCAGGTCAGTAGATATATCTGGTAACAGCTTTAAACCTCACAGTGACATAAGATTAATACCTTTTGAGAATGGGTATTAACTACTGGACACATTTAATTTAAAGATTTCTGATATGGTCAAAGATATCTACTGATTTTGTTCAATGTTACAACTCAAATAACAATGAGCTAGTTGCTTGGAAATTCTTTCATAATCAGCTTTACCTTAGTGACCCGTTTATCTGTTGGTCTTTTCATAGATCATATATCTACAAGGAAGTATATCAATGGAAATTGTGTGGTTTCTGTATGAGGCAGATGACTTGGAACCACAACGTGCCCGTTCACAATACGTAGAAAATAATTAAGGCAAAGCATCATAGTCGAAAAATTGTGTTGTTACCGAATGTAAGTGTTTAAATTTGCTGTGTTTATTTGTTACGATATGCAAATATATAAATAGTTTACTGATTTTAAGTCTTGTTAGTTGGAGAAGAACCAGAGATGAGAAAACATTCATAGTAGAGTCGTGATAAGCTGAAAGTGTGATGGGTAACGTTGCCGAGTTGTTATTAGACTCGTCAGTTGCTCTGATAACACATGGTGCTTGTGTTATGACAATGCGCACAGGGTGTAGTACCAAGGACGTCGTAAATTTAGATTTTTGTCGAACATATCAACACATGAAGAATAATCATTAACGCAGTAATTCCAAATAATACCTCATAGTTGCTTAAATGCCAGTAATCTCTGACTGACATTAATAAAAATATCGTATGGCTGTAAGCTACTGTAAACTAAACAGCCATCCCGCGAGAGACATGCGCTTCCTTAAAGAAAGTTCTGGACATTCAGAAAACCAGAGCTTTGAAATGACGCAAACATAAGATGCACAAAGGGTTCCTATCTTTAATATATATACGTATATATAAATCTGGCCTTAATCTATTTGATTCTATGACCTAATGAAGGAATTATTCAAACATATATATATATATATATATATATATATAGAAATCTGGCCTTAATATATTTGATTCTATGACCTATTGAAGTAATTATCCAAACATTCGCCAGGAATGATTTGGGAAAACCACGCAAAACTCATATCTGGATGGCCTGACAGGAATGCGAACCCAGGTCCTTCCTAATGCGAGACCAGAACGTTAACTGTTCGCCCACCATTATCGGCCCAAGCTAAAGATTTATACATTGTTTCTATATATACACACTAAACGGTGGATTATTTATATACATATTTTACCCATTTACTAATTAATGTAGGGTTTTTCTAGTTATATTGAGATCCTGAGTACTATAGTAGCTACTTATATCTAATGGAGGATGATTAAGAAGCAAGTTATTTACAGGGAACCTATTTTTTCATTTCGAGTTACAATATAAGGGACTGGCGACTCTTAAACTCTGAGGTCAGTAGAACTGGTAACGGCTCACGGGTAAGGGAGGAAAAGGAAGAAAATTATTAATTTTAACTGTTAATAATTGCTATTGTGAAAAATGAAGAGTATCTTAAAGACACTACGAAACAGTTGAACAAATTACTTATATTTGCTTAAACATACGGACGTGATTTATTCAGAGGGATTGAGGTACCGGTAACTGCAATAATATGTTGCAAGTAATTCTGAAGTCACAAGATAATAACAATGGCAGTTAATCGCCGAAATCAACAACTTTCCAGTATAGGAAACCAACTACTAATATCGTTATGGAAAGGAGTTCTGTTTCTGGCTCAAGTAGCAACTTGAATGTAGCACCGTTGTGCAGTCCGCAGCACATCACCTGGTGTTTGAAGGTGGCGCCCCTGGGGTGCACTGCGCAGGCTGGTCGCTAGGTGGGGTGCGAGTCGGGTCTGCAGATAGCGTGGTGACAGAGTACCGCCGCGCCGGGCCGATAACCTGGCACCAAGGAGAAAAATTACTCACGGCGTCGGATAGCAGTAACCCCGACGCCTCTTTTAGAAAATTCACGACAGGCCAAGGTAATAAAAGAATCTTGTATGAGTGAAACAATTTTTTATACACAAGTAAAAAAGTTTGGTAAAAATGAAATGATTTCGTATCAGTACTGAAAATAGAAACAAAGAATTCACGAGAACAGATATGAAAAATAAATGCGTCAATTAAGGTAATAATCACATAGTTAAATATATGTAGAAACTGAACAATTTTTGTGAAATAGATAAAGAACAATCAAATAAAATCTTCATAGGCTACTGAAATTTTTAGATGGGCGAAGCAAAAATACCATAGGCAAATATTCCATGAGTGGAAGAAATATTATTAATTTCCTAAGGCTCTTACACTGGGATGATAAATTCTTTACACCTCTAAGTTTGCAACACACATTTTTTATTTAAATCTTTTCTCTTTTAGGGATAAATTGTTCAGCACCTCCATCGATATCTTAATACAATCTTCAAAGTCCCACTGCCTTGAAATCAAGTTTTCGTGAACGATTATAGTCATTTTTATCCCATTCATATGCTACTAGTTCTAAGCGCAATATCGACGGTGGCCTTACGGCCATATAATGCCTCGTATTCATCGAGCACTCTTTTCACCAAACAACACCCAGATCTTTTACCGTATCAAACGCTGATTTTTTTTTCTACTGTAATTTCCGAATATAAATTATAGTTATTCCGTATAATTCCCTTCTGTCCCTTGTTTTCATACCCGTAGTATAGTATTTTATCACATATTTATACTGCTACTTTGGTACGTCAATCACTATCTCCAGAACGCGTCCACCATGAAGAGTTTATTATTAAATCATATTCCTAGGTATTTAGGTTTTATTCCTCCTACAAGCAATTCATATTTTTAAATGTAAAAATGGTGCTTTGCTGCTTCCCAGACGAGGAATTTGGAGCATTGGGGTGACAAGAAAAGGAACTGAAGTTGGATATGCCTTTTCGAAAGTATAATCCCGTCACTCGGGGAACTCTCAAAAATCGAAACCTATGTGACCTGTCCGAGTATCGCACTTGCCGCTCGAACCACCACCAACCAGGAAGCGTACCTTAGAGCCCGTCCACCCTCATTTGATTGTATAAAACCTTTATTTTTCTGTGTATCTAATAAGCATTTTTTTTCAATTATCTTACTTTTTCTTTGGTCTACACATGAGATATACTGACACAATATTTCTGTAGCCTGGTCACATTGCGCTCTGAGCTAGGAGGGAATAAATTTTAAAAAAATTTATTAACTAAATGTAGCAAATTTTCTGTTTATGAGTACCCGAAAAGAAATGTGGGTAAAACGCGAGGGGGCTGCAGGGAGGAGTATATCAAATTGATTATATTGTGTGGAACGACAATTTAAAAGTTAATTTTTAAACATAATGCATATCTAGCCGCTTATGTTGATTGGTAATGTTAATATATATATAAGCGCAGACCAAAAGAAAAGAACGCATATTTTTAATGTGTATTTACCGCTTCTCATCAGATACAGGAGTGAACTGGAGCACGGAATGGGAAGGAATTCGGTCAGGGCATTTAAAAGAAACCATCCCGGAATTCGCCTGGAGTGATTTTTGCTAAACCGTAAAACACAGAATAAGAATGTAAGAACGAGGCTTTTCTCGGAGATCTAAATAAATAAACCATTCCCGGGCTTCCAGCCGTGTATAAATGTCACATTCATGGTACGCAAACTAACAATTAGTTATACAGTTGGCTCAAAATGAGAGCAAAGATGGTCCCATCGATGTGACATATACATGCGGCCGGAAACCCGAGGAGAGTTTATTTACCGAAATAAGAATGTCCGAACACCAGGCCAGGAAAGAACGTAATGATATAGTAGATACCAAAGAATCTTGGTGCGGAAAAGCGAAAGCAATAACACTTTAAGCAGTTCTTCGATTACCAGTAAATGCATATGAGACATACTTGTAATTGCAAGACGGCAGTGGATAAAACACCAAAATATTATAAATGAAGAGGGGGGCTGTTTGTTAAACAATTCGGAACTTAAACTGAATAGAAACGAAAGAAAAATATTGTTGGAAGACTAACGTGTTGAGGTAGAGAAAGAACTGTTTCTAGATGAAATCGAACTATCACGCAATGATCTAAAATAACATAGTATAACACTAAAGGCTCTGATGGCAGAGATCTTCCATAAACACAAAAGAGAACACAAAATGAAGCTGTACAGTGCAATCAGTTTGACGTCACGGTCTTCATAAGGTTTGCCAGAATAGTATGCAGAAAAGTGAGATCACTGCAAGGGAAAAAATTTTGACATTACTACAGAAAGTAGAATTTTGTTTAAAAATTCATTAAGTTAAACGACATGTTTAAAATTTTAGAGTATTCCAATAGAAAGTAGAAATACAACAAGAATTTTTGCTATACAGATGAGAAACAAACATAGATTAAAACTGTGGTTGGAAGAGTTAATATATACAGCTTATCAAGAACTCATAGAAAAAAATATATACTTTTTACTAAACCCGAATACATATTGATGATTTCAAAAATAAGAAATTTGATATGAAATTAAAACTGATAGGGCAGATATATTATTAAACTAATATGTTTAGCATATCATGGGCAAAGTAAAGAGTCTGAGGGAGATTTTTTTTTAAGTAGTACAATACAATACATTTAAAATTCTGAATTATTTAATACCTCTGGTACCGTTAACAACTTATATGGAAATATTTTGAGAAATTTACGAAGATTAGAGTATTTGAAGCAGACATTTGGTAATGTAAGTACTGGTCGGCACATGGCGATGAGCAAATTTACATTGATTTGGAACACATTAAGGATTGGAAAAAACGATTCAAAAAATTAACAACCGAATGAAGCGCTAGTTATATACAATTACTATAGCATAAATGATGACAATAATTACACGCTAACGAATACTATTTCCAAAATATGATACAAGATTTGAAACCTCTTATTTAGGAAATAATTTAAAAGTTGCTGTCCAAGCTACGATAGTCGCACGCAATTAATAACATATTACTTGGCCAATTTAAATTTTTTGACCTTTTAATTAAAATTAAAGTGGCCTGGAAGCTAAGTGTTTAAAGCATTTGATTGGAGATCGAAAGATTCTTTGTTTGAATATATGTCTTGGTGTGGATTTTCATACGCCCTTAGTGCGTCCTTCACCTCTAACACAGTTTGCGATGTAATGTAAAGTACGCCAGAAAGCTTCTATATTTCGGATTTTACGCTTCCCCTTTACCCGGTAGGACTACCGAGTTAACTTAAGTTAGTAATCAGGATAGCAACTGGCCACTCTATTTCCAATAGCAGGCTAAGTTTACCTCTTTCGATAAGGTTCAGCTTATCTTTGGGTTGAAGACGAAGCTTAGTTTACTTAAAATTAATTCCAAACAATTTGATGTGATCGAAAACATATTGCGGCACATCACGAATATAGTCTTATTATCAGTTTAGATCACAATCTACAAAAAGAAAATAAACGTCTCCCAAATGCATGAAAATGCAGGCGTCTTCACAAACAATGCAGGAAATTTCAATAGGGTGTCCAACTTTTGTTCGTGCCTGAAATTATATGGCAACATTTTCGTGCGTCATCACCATTGAAATTATTAATTGATATAAAAAACAGGTGATTTAATTTATCATACCAAACGAAAGCGATAGCCGGAATAAGTTGTTTGATGGTAAAACATTCTGCATGAGCTTTTCATCTTCTTCCATCGCTATGCCCATCTGATGAGAGTGAATGAACTTATTTAGCACTTGTGTTTTTCTGATTTTCCCCAAATATTTTCCCGTTCTCGCTGAGCTCTTTCCTCCGTTCTTCCGTCCAGGTGTTCCTTCTTCTAATATACTGTTTGTTGGTGAATTGGTGGTTGTTGACCATGCTTCTAAATCTGCATCTGTCTTGTATAACATCATTTGTGATTCCGATTTCCTGGAGATTCTTTTCGATTTCAATTGGCCAATTTTTTTTTTTTTTTTTTTTTTTTTTTTTTTTTTTTTTTTTTTTTTTAATTCAAACCGGCAGGTTCAGAATACTTTTGGTTAGTCTGCTGTTGTTAACTCTGATAAAATGGCTTAAGAATTTAATTCTTCTTTTCCTGAAAGCGTCTGAAATTATTTCCTAATGCTGATATAGTTTATGTGATTTCCTTTTGATCCTAATTCCTACTGTACAAATTGGCCCAAAGATTTTCCTTAAAATTTTCCTTTCATGCTTTTCTATATCTTTAAACAATGACCTACCCCCCAATAATAAAAATTTCCAATGCGTATAATGCCTCTGGTTTAATTATAGTGTTGTAGTGTCTTAACTTGGCATTTCGGGATATTTACTTTTTGTTGTATCTGTTCCAAGGGATTCTATAATATTTTTGTAATTTAGATATTCTCTCCTTGTTGCTGCATGATTTAGTTCTGCAGGTTGAATAATTTCTCCTATTGCCAAATCGCTTTTCATGGGTTGTCCATCTTGGTACCGTGAAGAACCTACCGTACAGTGGGTTTTAGCATTCGAGATTGGGAGACCACGTTTAGCTGAAATTTCATAGAGTTTTTCAAGGGAGTAGATTGCCTCTTGCCTGTTGTTGGAGAGAATTGCTAGACCATCTGCAAAGACTAAACACTGCAGGTGAAGTTTATTTTGAGTAACCTGCCAATGGTTATTCCTTTTACCTCTTTCTCCCAGGCTTTGATTAATTTGTCCAGAACAAGATTGACAAAGAGGGTAGAAGTCAATCTCCTTGCCGAACTTATGTTGGGATTTGAAATGGTTCAGATACTTCACCTAAGAACGTAACTTTCGAGATAGTATTCGTTAATTTCCGTTTGATTCATTCTCTTGTTTTCCTGTCTACATTCAGTGCATTAAAAAGTGTTTGTCTGTCAATAGAGTCACAAGCTTTTTTGACGTCCATAAAGGTGATCACTGTTTGTCTCTTTTTACGGATTTGTAAGATGGATTTGAGATTTAAAATTTGTTCCGCACATGACCTGTTTTTTTTTTTTTTTTTTTTTTTTTTTTTTTTTTTTTTTTTTTTTAATCCTGCCTGATACTTGCCAGTAAGATGATCTACTTGTGTTTCAAGTCTCTTGAGAAATGCCTTTTGATATAATTTTGTAAGTAATTGGTAGCAGGTAAATTTCTCTGTAGTTATTAATACGGTTTTAACCACTTTTTTGTGAAGTGGTTGAATTAGTGCGCATTTTCAGTCTTCCGGACGTTTTCCTTGATCCAGGTACTTTCAATAATCATGCGAGAATGAACTTTTATTAATTTACTTGTTATATATTACTCTAATCTGCAGTCGTATCTCATCTCCTTCAAAGAAAATACTTCTGTCAGAGAAGATAAATCTTGCTCTTCCGTAAATGTATAGAAGACATGATACTGTTCCTAAATCTATAATTGAGCTTTTAAAGTATGTGCCGATCATCAGGTCTGTATTAACTTCAGTGAAACACACTGACATTTTCACCACTGAACATCAACTCTATACAGTTCGCATCAACGGTTTTCAATACACCTAATGAAATATCTGACAATTTTGGGGCACAAATAACTACAATCATTCTAGTACATTTGATAGTTAGAGAGTTAAATGCGGATTAAACAGTTCGGATAAAAATGGCGAAAATTTGGATAACTGCATAGACATAAAAAGATTAAAACTAGCGAATGATCCGAAGCAGTACGAATCTTTCATCAGTAGCTGGTGGATGATACAATACATTCCTGAAAATATTTTTGTGAAAGAGAAATTATCCCAAAATGTAATAAACATGTGAAAACAACCTATTCTTTAAATGCAAAAGAGCCTTGTATCTTGTTTCTGGAATGATTATCCCTGAAATAATATTTTTCAAACGCACTTTAAGTTCAGGTAAGGGATGTGTACTGGGTTGGTAACGATACAAGAATCGTACAGGAGAAACCTGGAATTGACAGAACATCATGGAAACGTATTGGGGCGTACACAGTTTACATTCGTATCAGCGTAGATACTACCAAGTGACAGTTCATTTTAATTATAATTTTTGTATAACAAACTTGAAGCAAGATAAAATATCTTAAGAAACATATGAGAAGAGAGTAGAAAGGAAATAATCTAGCTCCTTGCCGATCTTAATATGAAGCAAAAAGAAGCTCATCATGCCCATGTGTTCAGTATTTACTTCTTACGTCACCATTCCAAATCAGAGTACTCAAAAGATGGTTAAGACTAGTGATAGATACAGAAAATAATAAGGATCTTCTTGCACTTTCCATTACACCTGAATAGTTCTGTTAAATAATGTCACACATCAGGATTACTAAAACTGTCGATCATAACAACGTCGTAACGAAAAAAATAAAGTGTTCTGTTCGTCAGTAACAGATTAGTTAATAAGGATGTTGAGCTGATGCTTAGATGCATTTCATTCCAAATAACGCAGTTGGAGACATTTTAAACTAGGAAAGAACCAACTCCGCCAAAAAATTCAAGAACTTGTCTTCTTTTCAAGTCAAAGTATTTGAGTGGTCTATATTAACACCAAGAGTATCAATAACAGATCAAAATATCTTCAATGACTAGGCAGTTTTAGGTATTAAAAATCGTAATATGATCAAATTCAGTAAATTGATGATGGATACAAGGGTACAATTTGTAATTAATATCATGAAGGAGCATGATTGGGAGTCATTGGAAATTAAAAGGCTAGTGAATACTGGGAGTGTATAAGGTGTATATTGATGATGTAACTTCGATGTATGTTGGTAAACTAATTGAGGATACTACATGGAAGGGGATAGATGATCATAACCACTAGCTTGCACTTAAATTCAAGAAGTTGGAAAATTTTGTTTTATCGGTAAACGTGACAAGGGATGAAACAAATTACCTCAAAAAAACAGTGAATAATTTACGTGAAGCAATAAAAGATTTTAAAATCAGAATTTTTAAAAGGCGAGAGCATATGCTTAGAGAAAGTGCTCTCAAAGAATTCATGATAAAAAACCTGAAATGTGAAAGTAGGTTAACAGAAAAATTTTCAGTACGAAAACTGTTCTATTACAGTTCAATTAAATACGAAACTTGTAACATTACTTGTAATTTTATATCTGTCTACACTTTACGATAAATTTAATCTTAGAAAACTTCTGATTAAGTTGTATCAATCCACCGAAGATCGCCGATTGAAAAATATGGTTACAAAACGAGAGGTTCCATGTGAAACTGGAAAAGGAAGAAACGTCGATGGAGATCAGAATAACCTTCCACCATAGGAATACATGTGTTTTACTAACTTTGTAACATCTACGCAGACTACTATACAAGCCATCCCGATATCAGACTACACTGCTTAAGGAAGAACCTTTGAAGAAATTGAAAGGAAGCTGACGGAGATTCTGAAATAAATCAAAGATTACTGTGAATAAAAGTCACTGGAGACAAATTCTAAAGGAATCTGTGATATATGCTATTCATCTTGGCAACGTGGTAATAAGAAGTCCGATTAATACAAGATGAGAGGAGTAAAACTGATACTTTTTTATTAATATTTATATTATGTTACAGAATAATCCAGCATCTATTCTGAGCTAACATTTCAGCTATATTACAAGTTGTACATATCACCAAAATTTTGGTTTGTGAATAGTAATTGCATTTGATTCAGCATAAGGATAATAAATATGAATAAAATTATTCAAGTTATATCGTTGGTTACTTACCTAAATTAACAATAAGATCGATTGTATTTATGTTAGTTAATTTTTTATATTAGCAATTTGAATACTCTGACAGCAGCTACCATTATATAGGTAGCTACTGTTTACAAATGAGTATGTATCTACCTGCATATCATACACGCCTAAACACATATAAACACACATACTTGCATACTTCTTTCCACAAATAAATATAGTCATCAAACAGATATTTACTCCTCCTGCTTGGTTCTTCATTTCTATAAGAATACACATTTACACACATAGACCTACACACGCATATTTAATTACATGCTTATTAATAATTAACTGGCGCTTACAAATGTATATACACACAAGTCACATATACATATACTGATGCATATGTGCATATATCTACACAATCGTTCAAATTCAATTCTACACACCTACTGGCAGATGACCTAACACCTGAGTCACTTTCACCACTGCTGTCTCATTGGACACTTTTCCATACATATTCCCGGAAAGCCAATTTGGAGTAGCTAACCTCCCTCAGCCGATGACTCCAGGAATCAGAGGTTCCTCCTTCTCTGGGAATTCCTGGATCATACATTTTACATATTCTGTAACATATTCGTGATTCCTTGTCCTTGAGGGATAGTCATCGCGTCGTCAATGCACGCTTGCAGTTGTGTCTTCCTTTGGCCACATGAGAGGCCACGTTGCAAGCTGTATCTGGAGAGTACAATAATTCCCGGCGAAGCAGTAGTTTGATGATATGGCGCTCTTGACTCTGCTGTTGAAACACATTCTCATACCACATGTTCCGTAATGCTTGCGTTTCCAAAGTCACAGCTACCGTTTGTCAAACAACCGTGAAAATTTATTTATATACTGTTTATAACATGTTTGACTATGAAAATTGTTATTTACCTAAGGAAAGGTGTAATCGGACTTCGTTTTAATGTACTTTGGTCGCCACCATTGGATGGTTCGGGAATATTACGTGCACTTCATAGAAAATAAAATAAACACTTCGTTTTCACAAATACATGAACACATTTATTCTGATAGTTACTTAAGTGTACTAATTTCCGACCACCAATGGAAAATAAAATGTTAACACTATTATACCCTTCACAATAACATTTATCCGAAGATTGCAATTCGTTAGAGTGGCAAGTAACTTGTAAGCACTTAAAGTAATATAACTTCCAACTGTTCGTCATACACCGTCTGTTCTTAATGCTCGTAACGGCTAAATAAACAGTCTTTACTACGTGGAAAGTCACTCCTTGAGTTCACTAATCTCCTTGAGTAACGAATATTGCCAAATTGATTTCACATTAGCTGCTACCGGCAATTATAAACACGGAATAATCACGCCGAAATCCGTCGTACACATGTGCAGTACCGCGTACACTTACTCACAAACCAAAACTCATATGTTTGGCCTCCGACAACTAACACAGGCGTAAAATATGCATTACGTAGTTAATTCGGGATAATCACTCAACACTGATTTTATGTATATACCCGTTAAACCACTAAGAGCACAACTTAAAACACATTTTTGGTTGCGCCATGTGTCTACTTCAACACTCGCGGGAAAGACAAAAAAAAAAAAAAAAACTATCTCTGACCTCTTACAGCTAGTTGTTCAGAGATAACTATATCATCGACTACATTAAAACACTTTCAAATTAATTTCTAGAATTTAAAGGAGGGCGGTTTGTACACTGTATTGTGACAACCCCTTCCATGTCAAACCTCAAATGGGGAACTCGCAGGAACCCATTTGAGTGGGTGACAAAATCAATGGTTCGCTACTCCTTAGGTAGGAGTACAAACATGACATAACTTAGTGTATTACATGAATGAGGAAATTGGTGGTCGGTCTCTAACTGAACACGAATTTACCTTACATTTACAAAGAAAATCATCTTTACATATTTGGATAAGGTCCCTGAAAAAAACCACACACACATATTACCATCAAACATTTCAAAATTGAATTGCAGTTCTTTTCACCACACTGTTTTTTTTTTTTTTTTTTTTTTTTTTTTTTTTTTAAACACACTCCCTATCACTGACCAACATTGTGTAAACAAGCACCAGGTTGTTATTACTAGAGCAAACAAAATCACTTGTGCACGTAGTCACATCCATTATACTTTCTGCATTGGCATTACATAGAAAACTTGAACCAACTAAGGAAATTGAACTATTTACATTCGTATGTACAACTCCTCCCAAGATCATTATATTGCCCCTGATATCAAAACCGTCGATACTGAGCTATCAGTTGCCAGAGGAATCATCTATCTTGAAAGGTTTGAGCGAAATGACATTGTATGTACCCTTGATGTTCCCACTTTATGGGTACACCACAGTGTATGCATTTTCCTCCTGGGTCAATATTCCCCTTCTCCAAGCGATTGAAACTTCCTCCTCTCTTCTGTGCTTCTGCTACTCCTGGGTCAATATTCCCCTTCTCCAAGCGATTGAAACTTCCTCCTCTCTTCTCAGGCGCTACTTCCTCTATGATTCTTCTCCTAACAGTCGTTTCTCCTATACTCCACCGCGTCAGGTCTGTGGAGATAACCCCTTCCAATCCAAATTCCATAGTCTCTTCCTCGTTCACACTCTCAGACTTAGTTATCTGCTCTATAGGTTCATTGACCAGCTCACAAATACTTTCATATTCTCCCCGAAGTTCCTCTTCATACTGCTCTTCCTCACTGTCGGAGCTGCTCGAGTTTTCCTCACTCCTCAATAGTTCTTCTCTCTTGGTTACTTTCCCTACCACTTTCCCTCCTGTCTCTTCCTTGACAGGTGATAGTATCATTCCTCTGTTTCCAAATGTGTAATACCTTTGCTCCTCTGCTGTTCCTAGCGCCAGGTTTTCCTTAAACTCCTCCTCACACAGTTGAAGATTCTTTTCCACTGCCTTTAACTTAATATCGTGGTACCCCACTTTGTTTTCAACCCCATGTATTCTTTGGTTAGTTTGGTCCATTTCTTCCACCACTTCCTGTTTGAATTGGTCCAGGGTGTTCCTAGTTTCTTCATTCCTCATCAAGCAGTCTTGTCGCAGCTGCCCTAGCTCACTCCTTATCTGCAAGAAACTGTCATTAAAGTCCGACTTGATTTGTTGGCCAAGGGCTTCAAACTTCTGATCTATTTCAGTCTTCAGCTCACAGACGTTATCTTGAATGATAGTTATTTCAGCTCGCAATGAATTCTGAAGTAAATTAATCCTTTCGGCATTCTTAACATCCAGGGAGTTCTGAAGTTCCGCATTCTTAGCCTCCAAGGACTGCAAGTTACTCTGAAGCACCTCATTATCAGCTCTCAAGGTGTTCTGAAGCAACTCAAATTGTTTCGCCAACCCCATCATCAACTCCTTCATGGGCACCTCCTCGCTTTGCTCTACTACCCCCCTCGACAGCAGATTCCCTGGCACTCATGTTTAATGCGATAAAACTAAACAAATTCAGTGAAAATCCGGTAAACCAACGACTCAAACTTCAAATCACTCAAATGAACTGTCAAAGTCAGCAAAATGACGCTAAACAACGCTGTAAATAAACCATGGACCAAAAAAAAATGTAGGATAATCACCCAGAAACAAGAAATAACAACGTAGTTTCACGGAACCCAGGATCTTCCTTCACCTTCCAAAAGGAAAATAGGTCACTGTAAATCACAGAGAGAAAAGAAAAAAACATCTCACAAAGAAAGAAATATAATGTAAATAATGCATCTGGTTGTTGGTCACAGCATCCACTCAGTTACACCGCCTGAAAATTAATGGTTCTATCTCTAAACCATGCACTTAAATATTTTTTTTTTTTTTTTAAACTGAAAAGAAAATCAGCGTATTTAATTATGATTCTTTAAAAAAAATTCCTTAGAAAAAATTTAATACTCTTAAACGTTTTGAATTTTTTTTTTTTTTCACTGAAACTCTAGTAAATAACAACCGGTGTTACAATTTCTAATTAAAATTTGCAAAAAAAAATCACTGATTTATTGTCATTTTAGTTTAATTTAATTTTCAAGTTTATTTCCCGGCTGCTCTATCCTAATGTTGCCTGTTAGATGTCCGCGATGTCTGCCAGCTGCTTCCACCCGCTTTCTGCGATGTCTGTCTGTTGTTTCCGTCAGTACACCAACGATACTGCGACACCGCTCTCCGCCGCAACTGTCGTCTTTGGGCTGTAGTGTTGTAACTCCCGCTTTGTCTTCTTTGCACCAGTCTGGTTGTCGACTATTTCTACTCCCGCACTCGTTATCTTTGGCTGATGTTCTCGCTATAATGTAACTAATTGTTCACTAAGTCTAGTTATTTTTCTATACCTTTGCCACTCTTCCCTTGTGATTTAGACAATTTTTATAGATCACTTAATTGCCTAATTATTTCCCAAGGCCTGTACTCGGGCGCCATGTCAAACAACCGTGAAAATTTATTTATATACTGTTTATAACATGTTTGACTATGAAAATTGTTATTTACCTAAGGAAAGGTGTAATCGGACTTCGTTTTAATGTACTTTGGTCGCCACCATTGGATGGTTCGGGAATATTACGTGCACTTCATAGAAAATAAAATAAACACTTCGTTTTCACAAATACATGAACACATTTATTCTGATAGTTACTTAAGTGTACTAATTTCCGACCACCAATGGAAAATAAAATGTTAACACTATTATACCCTTCACAATAACATTTATCCGAAGATTGCAATTCGTTAGAGTGGCAAGTAACTTGTAAGCACTTAAAGTAATATAACTTCCAACTGTTCGTCATACACCGTCTGTTCTTAATGCTCGTAACGGCTAAATAAACAGTCTTTACTACGTGGAAAGTCACTCCTTGAGTTCACTAATCTCCTTGAGTAACGAATATTGCCAAATTGATTTCACATTAGCTGCTACCGGCAATTATAAACACGGAATAATCACGCCGAAATCCGTCGTACACATGTGCAGTACCGCGTACACTTGCTCACAAACCAAAACTCATATGTTTGGCCTCCGACAACTAACACAGGCGTAAAATATGCATTACGTAGTTAATTCGGGATAATCACTCAACACTGATTTTATGTATATACCCGTTAAACCACTAAGAGCACAACTTAAAACACATTTTTGGTTGCGCCATGTGTCTACTTCAACACTCGCGGGAAAGACAAAAAAAAACTATCTCTGACCTCTTACAGCTAGTTGTTCAGAGATAACTATATCATCGACTACATTAAAACACTTTCAAATTAATTTCTAGAATTTAAAGGAGGGCGGTTTGTACACTGTATTGTGACACGTTGTCCACCATCCTTTTTCTGTGTAGCTGGCTGTTATAAGGACCCACCTCTGCTGCCATTCCTAAAATAATTGTAACAATCTGTTTATCTCGCCAGCAGTTGTTGGAGGTGGTTCCGTTATTTTCTCCACCTGCTCCATATTACCTGTCCCGAACCAGTATAAACTCCCTGCTTAAGAACTTCCAAGTTAAAAAAAGAAAAAAGAAGAAACTTGTATGATGCTGAAATACAAAATACCAAGCAGTGAAATTGGATCGAGCCCTGTGTAATAATTTTGCTTAACATTTACTACTCTCATTCGTGAAGCAAAAACGCTATATTAGAAAGTTTGAAGTTTTAAACTCCATCCAATATTATCTTCTTTTAGACTACTACATTTAGACTAAAAAAGAAAAAAACTGAGGGAACAAAAGTGGCAAATCAGCTAAACAAATAGTTTAGTGTCTGGATATTTGGAAATTATTTACATTGTATACTCGTTCTTGGTATGGTAGAGCAAACGCGTGATTTACGTGCATGGCGTTAATTTTTATTTAGACCATAAGATTTATTAGGTTAAATAAATAATAAATAATTTCAATATTGATCCAGCAGTCAGAAAGAATCATACAGAAGTTGTATATAATATTCTGAATTATATAAGTTGGTTCTGTGTGTATTTTACTTTAGGGAAGTTCTTTAAATGGAAGCCAGTAATATTCAGTTGAACATTTCAACGTAACGGAATTTTTTATTAACAGTAAGAGAACAGTATACAGTTTGCTTCATCCAGCGTAATAATTTGGCTATAAATGACCACTTTCATATCTTCCGTTACTCTGGGTTTGGTTTTTACCAGACTGATGTGTTCCTCTTTATTGTCAACACAATGTGGCAGATCATAAAATTAGGGATTACTGGACGCTATTCCTCGGCTTACTTTAAAATGTGTTCGCGGGTTCGGGAAAACCCTTTCTTGCTAAAATAATGAGGAAACTCTTCAAATGTAAATATGTGACGGAAGAAAAAAAAAAGCCATTACTTCAGCTTGTCTGTGGTATCACATGTGTAATTTTTTTTCCGTTGCCCAAAATTTTGCATTTAGAAATGCGTACAGTATTTTCTGTATAATTTATTGCTATTTTGTACAAGACATTTGTCTAGTAGAAATGTTAAAATCCTCATGATTAATCAGCCGCTCGTAATATACGGGGGAGGTCGCCTCGGACATTGTAATTAATAACAGCGCCCAATGTTTCAGGGCTTGGCCACAAGACAGAGCCACTGTCTGCAGCTCAGGCACAAGAGGCGCGCTATCTGCAACTGCGTGATAAGCCACAGTACGACATTAACAATATGTCAATCATTTTAACAGTTAACATAAAATCATTTGACATCAATTTCTTAAGGAAACATACGTTTTAAGCAGTAATTTTTTAAAAAATATTTTAGAATCTTTTCAGTTGTAATCAAGTTTAACCTATCCAGTGCCAAATTATTAATGTTTTGTTACTACGATCGAAAATTAATGTTTGGGTATTAATGTTTCTTAGTTAGAGCTTTTAAGGAAGGAACGCTGTTAAACGGAAACATGAAAATTACCTGGAAGCAGATTCGCCTTGTTATTTACTGAGCAATTTTAATAATTTAATTTTTTATTTTGTAGAACAACATCTCATTCGCAAAAATTTCATCGCGTATGTGGTGTGAAATAACAAGACTGTAGTTATGTAGTATGTCTTTTACAGTGCTTTATTCAGACATTTTTTGTTTCTATCTCCTCGATCGAATATTCCTAGCCAATAAATGATGAAATATATGTTTACTTAAAGTTGATAAGTAAATACAAAATATAGATGGATTATAATTACCCATAAATACTTTTCTTATCTCAACATTGATTCATTTATACCTAATAAAACGTGGAAACCTTAGTAACTCAGTTCATAATATCTATTAGTTTAGAAGAAAATAATGAAAATCCGGAAAATATTTCTATACCAACCAACTACAAGTTTGCTTGTGGCCGTAGCTAATACTTTGATAGCGATTATAATCTATTACTATTGTTCACCACCAATGTCTACGAAAAACAAAAAACTGAGAAGAATAAATAAAAATGCGTCTTCGTTCTCTGAAGAGGTAGTCAGCAATTCATGCAACATCTAGTGCTGCTAGAAGAAATTTCGAATGTATAACGTTCTGCCAATGCTGATTATAACACACTAGAAAGTTAGTTCTATAGTTTTATGGAGAAATATTTTTTATAATCTTTTTAGCTCTGTTAGTTCGGTTGTCTCCTTCAATCATTTTTTTAATATATTTTTTTTTAAAAAAATTGCATGTCATATATTAAATGAATATGGTTATTCCATTTCGTTATATGCTACTGTATTTTATTCTTTGCACTGTACATTTTTAGGTTCATGTTTACTGTCTTATTTCTTAGTGGATCTGGTTTTATGTGTAGATTCACAAACTTAAGCAATTCATCTCCACTGTATCTCTTCGCTATCCATTATTAACATAAGCTTTTTTTTTTTTTTTTGCAGCTTTTTCTTGAGACAATAAGGAGATTCATTTTTATGTATTTACTTTATCCCATTCTTGATAGACTATCATTCGTTTGATTAGTTAGTCATGTAAAAAGATACCAATGTTTTTTTTTCTTACTCAATTTCGTACATCATTTTCTGTAACAAGTTATACATTCCCACTAAAATAATCGATAAAATGTTATATAGAGTGTAAACTGTTCTTCCAATGGTAGAAAACACGTTTATCATATTTATGTCACCAAATTATCCTTAAAATTCTTAAAATGGAAAACAAAATGTTTGACGTCTTTATTGTAGCTATTTTTTTTTTTAGAGATAACCGGATGTAGTGCAATTATATAATTCTTTTGTCATCAGTCTCTCGACTGATTTGCTACAACCCTTTATCCCTTCCTATCATGCGCTAACTTCTTCATCTCATACCATTTACAATACATCTTCAGTCATCTGCTTCATGTAATTTAATCTTTTTCAGCATCTGTACTTTTTCGCTTTGACTGTTTCCTCCACTGACAATTTTTCTATTTCCGCATGTCTTAAAATGTGACCCGTAATCATTTTTTGTCTTTCTGTAAAACTTCTTTCAAAAACTTCTTCCCTCATTCAACAGTCCCAAAATACGTTCATTTCGTATATTATCTGTCCACTTAATCTTCAGCATCCTCATATTGCACCACATTTTAACTGCTTCACTTTTTTTTTCTTCTAAAACTCCTAAAGTCCATGCTCCGCTACTATAAAGTGCTACTATAAAGCTCCTCAAATGGATCAATATATGAAACTATTGCACATCTCCTTTTCGTGAAGGAACTTTTCGCTAGTGTTGTTATGCTTTTAAAATCATACCTGTCCAATTAGTTGTAATTTTAATTCCTACACAATAGAGTTGATTTACTTCTCATATGGAGTCCGATCCTATTTTCATATTTAATCTACTTCTACTGGTATCATTTATCCTACATAACAATACTTTTGTCTCGTTTTGGTTTATATTTAGTACAAAATCATCCTTCAGTATTTTGTTCATGACATTCAGTAACTTCTCAACATCCCCAGCCTGTTCTGCTACCAAGACAATGTCGTCAACAAATCGTAGCATACTGGCTTTTTCTCTTTCAACACATAGGCTACATTAAAATTTTGTATTCATTTTCTTTATTCCTTTTTCCACATTCAAGTTAGGTATTAATGGGGATAAACTGCAACCTTGGCTTACTCCTTCTTAATTACTGCTTGTCTCTGATGACAATACACTTTTATCGTAGCCATTTGAATCTTATACTTATTGTAAAGTATTCTTGTACCTCAATTTATTACACCTGACTGGTTTAATATTTTGAACATTTTGTCCCACTTAACAATATCAAAAGCTTTAATACCAGAAAGGTATCTTTGCTTTTCTTGATCCGCCCTTCAATTATTAACCTTAAAGCCAGAAATGATTCTCTTGTACCGCGGTTTTTCTTAAACCCAAACTGATCATAGAGTACCGTCTCTTCTACAATCCCTTCTAATTTTCTCTATACAATCTTGGTCAGTAATTTTAAAGCATGCGACGTCAGACTTATAGTGCAATAATTCTCATATTTGTCAGCTTGTGATTTCTTCGGACGTGTGAGGATGATACTTATATGTAAATCAATTTTAAATCTCTCCCCTTACGTAACTTTTTAAAATCGTTTTGAATTATGTTTGGAGTCGTTCTTCTCGTATGTATTTCATAAGTTCTGCAGGAATCTCATCAATTTCAATCGCCGTGTTTGAATTCAGTTCTTTCAAAGCTCTTTCATTTTCTGTCCTGAAAACAGAATCTTCTACGTTATGAATGTTTACATCGCTTTCTTTTTCCAGTACGTTGTTGTTCAAATCATTCCCCCATGTAGGTTCCCTATCAGTCGAATAACTCTACCTTCTCAGCTACTTTAATGTTTAAACATTTTTTCTTCAACGTAGTATACACGGTTGTTATATATATATATATATATATCAGTTACGTCTGCGTAAATAGGAGGATAACACTTAAAAAACCACTTACAGCTACAGGCTGAAACCAGTAACTTATATTTCTTTGAAACAAAATGAAATACTAACTAAATGTACTATGTAATAACCGTATAACATTTATCACATCAAAACACTTCAAAAACTTAAATTTCCGTTTTTCATATTGCTTTTATCATATCAAGATGTCAGTTTCTTAACTTTGAGGACTTCTTTCTAATTCCACAAATACACAGAGATATCATGGAGTTCTGAGATGGCAGTGTATCATTTCTTATTCTGTCCAGAATATGAGTATAAAAGTTACAACTGCAGCACTCATTCATTACACCTGCTTCAGAACAAAATGTCATAAGCTTTTAAGAGCTTTAAACAAAAACATCTTTTGAATGCAAATAATGTTACTATTATTAATCGCTTAGTCATGAACAAAGGGTCTTAAGATAAAGACCTTTATTTTAAGGTTAAAAATTGCAACTGTGCTAACGATATCTCTAAAATTCATAGGCAAAATATGTGAGTGGATCGTTATAAACATGGCTAAAATTCGTAGTTTTTCCTTTAAATATTTTGTTTTCCTAATTGCTTATCCCTCTAAGCAAAAGCTCGTAAGTAAAATAGTTGCTTAGGTATTTCTAAACAGGTCTATATATCGCAGTTTTCCCATTTAAAACTTTTATTAGTGTGTTGATATTTTTATAAATTGCTTCTACTACCAACAGACAATTGCATATTCTAACCAGCTGTACAATATAGGAATCAACCCTCTTCATCCATGGGAATTTCTTTTGATTTCCTTAGTCTTTGGGATACCGTGATTTTTTATTTTTTTAAGGCATCTTGGCTACTGTGCTTCTGGTCAATTGTTTTGTCTTTGTAGAACAATAATGCCATACGCATCAACTTCTTTTCTGTTTCTGTTACTGATATAAAAGAGCAATCGACTAAAATTAAAGGGTCGAATTTTGAAAGTTGTTCCTGGAGTTAGAAAAGCTTCTGAAGTGGGAAACGTTAGGCTATACTGAAAACTTAATAGAAGTCAGGTCTAAAATACCGAAACAGAAACAAGTAATCTGAAAGAAATTGGTGTCTTTATTAAAGCAGAATTTTATGAGAGAGAAGTCATTAAAAAGTTGCTAAGGCACGATTTTGTCTATCATTATTGATATTGAACATGTATGAAAACAAAACAAGCAAAGTAAGAGCTTTACTGTGGAATAAAGACGATTTGTTGATGATATTTTCCTGTTCCGATATATTTGCGATGATACGGAGAAATTGAAATAGTGGCAGTAAAGAAAAAAAAAAAAAAAAAAACATCCTATGAAAATTGTTGGAAAGGGATTTAGAAAATTTTATTATTTAGGACAAAAAATATGTGACTGAAAGATGATGTCAGAAGAACTTGCAGGAATCGTCTGAGTGTTCCATGTAAAGTGAAGTCTTCTAGTAGAAATCTTTTTGTCAGAAAGGAATTCGCTAAAATATACGTAAGCAACAAGGTATTTCACAGAAGTGAGAAGAGGACATAGAGAATAACAAAATACAGAAGCAGAAAATTGTATAAGGTGAAGTGATAGAATCTTACAGAAAATTGTGTTAATATGAAATTAAACTGATTTTAAAGTGTTCAGAAAGGAGCTGATTAATATTCTAATATAATAAGAGACAGAATATTGTGTCACATTTTATGACTGTGGACGGAACATTTGAAGGGAGGTGAATGCAGAAGTAAAACGCGGGAAACTCTACACACAGGTTACATTACTAGGTTGGGCTATAGAGATGATATTCGCATAGAAACAAATGGATGATTGAATCAAATATATGGGTAGACTGATTACAGCCAAAAACATTGCCTCAAACTCAAGTAATTAAATAATGATTCCTGTGCTTAAAAACAGATTGTCGTTTGTCAATTACTTTTCCCTATCCAAATCACAGATCTGATAAGGCCATAAATTTTATGGAAAAATTCAAAGCGTCAGTTTCGAAATTGAAATTCCGATTTTTTCATTCCGGTAGGAAAACTGTTGGCAACTTATTTCAACATTTAATACGAATTTGGTCACTCACCTCTTTTTCATTAGATCAAAGCGCTGTTAGTTTATCCATTGAAAGCTACTGATACTAAAATGTTGATATTAATAAACGTCTTTTATTACATGTGTTAATAGGTTCTGAGTGCAGCATAGGAAAGAAAAACAGTTATTGATAGTAAAAACTGAAGTAATTAACCTGAACTGAGACACTGTTGTTATTAGCGTAGTTTTAAAACGGAATCATTCTTAGTTGTTACACATATTTCATTATATTTTGTAAGTTGGCAACTTTTTTTAACACATTGCGCAAATAGAACCTAACAGATGAAAATAAATGAAAGACTTAAACAAGAAGTAAAAACATAAATGTAATGAATCCAGAATACGAAAGTGCATATTTCTTAAAAAATTTTTGATTAAAACCGTCGAATCATCTTCAAGAGAGTCTTTCACAAAAAGACATACATGAAAGCATTTCGAACATGGATTCATTGATGCTTTAAATGTGAAAGGATGTAGCAATTGGCATTACGGATGGTTAAAATGCGTTCTGTACTTTATCCTACAAAGAATATTTAAAGTATTTTATTTTGATCAAATGTCTGAGTAATGCAAGTAACGAAGAGTATTTCCTTTAAATGCATATTTAAAACAGGTGTGATAATTTCTTATACTCTTAATTCCGATATATGAAAACAGTGCTCGGTTTTCTAATAACAACCTGCATTGCATAAAATATGAGAAGCTTACTTGAGCACAAACCGTGAACAAATTACTCGTTACCATTTAGAATGAACATTTGTTTTATGCCCATTGTATGGATACTTAGTTGGATAACATTGAACAAGAGGCAATCTTACTTGCTATATCGGTTTTCGATAGTTTAGATTACCAATGTTTAAGTTATGAAATGCTTTTATTGCAAATGTACAAGAGATCATAAATCACAGAGGACGTGGAATTAATGTAATCTTAATATTACACTATAATCTACATGGAATAACTAAGTATAAACAGTGGTTGTTACCAAGCTACAAATTCATTCGTTTAATTTGTGTGTATGGTTTTTCAGATGTAGATTCTTCATGCTTCTTTTAAATTGTTTGGAAATTGTATTACAATTGAAGGTAGTGCACTGAAATGTTTTATAGGTAAATACAAAGGTATTTTTTGAGTACTGCTATAGTTGCAACTAAGCAAATCTAAACTGTCCCTATTTTGAATGTTGTAGTTGTGCCACTCCCCGTAGTATTACATTTTTTCCTTTGTGAATAGTATACATCGAGGTAAAATAAAATAACCGAGCTGTTAGAGTCATATCACCCAGTCATGCAGAGATAGTCCTACAGTGACTATTGTGAAGAAGTCTGTATATTAGTCTCGTAGCTTTTTTTTATGTAATTCCAACAAACTCTTAGCTGAAGATTGAAGTTTCCATAACAGAGTGCCTTATGACGAGTGGCTTTGTTCATGAGCGATGTGTACTGCCCTCAACATATCTACACTAATACAAAATCTTAATTTATTAATAAATAAACTTCCGTTCCGACTACACTAAAAACTGCTGAACATGTTTATCACATGACCACTCTAAAGTTTATATGGAAACAAATAAGATTTATAGAGTCACCCTCATTTGCGTATTTGTTAGGGACCAAAGGAAATCATTATATCTTAATTCAAGTAAACAAAAATAGTTGTTCACCAGTTTTCATCTGTCACTGAAACAATCATATTTATGAGATTTAATTCACCTGGGTGTTTTGTGTCCAAAGAGATTGTCACAACGGGTAGTTAATCTTGGAAAAAAGTGCATATATCAAATGGAAGGTCATTAAAATACATGGTACTTAGAATTGGTCGCAGTATGCACCCTTGAAGAATCCAATGACTGACAAGAAAGAGATGTAACAAAATCTTCTCGGGTGTCCAGCCGGATGGTGGTGTAAAAACACGACGTTTCGACAGCTGACTCTGCTGTCTTCATCAGTCGAGGAAGAGACAGTCAGCTGAGAACAACTACGAGATGAACACAGCAGAGTCAGCTGTCGAAACGTCGTGTATTTACACCACCATCCGGTTGGACACCCGAGAAGATTTTGTTGCATCGATACGCCGGGAAAGTCTCCACTCACACACAAGAAAGAGATGTGACTTACAGTCAGTGTACTGTACTTTTTATATCTGTTACTTAAGCATCCTTTCTAATACCATAAAACCTATTTTTTTCAAGTAATACATAATGTGATACAGAATCAAATGCATTTACTAAAGCGCACCTTGAGGAGGTGCTTGTCATCAATGTTATAAAGACTATTATTTGTAAACGAAATAGTAGCTTTGACAATTGTTAAGTGTGTTGTTCGATATAGGAGAGTTAAATGTCTTACTTCTAATGGGAACTGACTGCTAAATAATGACTTGCCTAGTACTTTTTTATTTGGAATCAACTTCTTAAGATAACAGCAGTCACAAAATTTGATTGTAATACACATGAATTTATGAAATGGACTAGTGCTTATTCAGCCCAATGAGAATTTTACTTGATAATAATTGTGTTCAGGTTGTAAATATTCTCAACATTTGCTGTTCTTCATACCAACAATATCTTTCCCACTAAGAAGAATTTCCATTTACATTTAGGTATTTATATAATAACTAAAACCGTGTTGACAAAGAACGGATGACACCCTCTATAGTTTTGTGTTCCTTTTCATAAACGAATATTACCAAAATTCCTTGATCACCACAACACCGAGTGATGTCTTTAAAATCAGTGGTATGAAAATCGATGGTAAGAGTTATATACAATCACACCAGCAATATCTGAGAAGGAAGAAATTAATTTTCAAATAAAATACATGGCTTTATGTAGCGATATTCATGTGAATCTCATTTAGTGCGTTATATGCAAGTTATTTCACATTAAATGGTCAAGACAAACCCAATTGATAATGCAGCACTGGATCAATCCAAGCCACTGGACAGAGAATGATATTAATGGCCTTAAATTAATTAAAAACATGTAGTTGATGGAAAAAGGTCTTGCTGGGTAGAGAAAAGCCTAAAAGATCGAAACCAAATATTTAGTGTCGGAAATATGAAATAAAAATAGTGGAGCTGGAAATGGTAATATCTTAGAGTGGTGTTTTAGGACCATTTTTATTAATTATTCTAATTAATGATTGTGTTAATGGTTTGCAGTGGAAGTTATGGAGTTTTCAGATGAAATAATGGTAAATGACTGTGAACTGTGAACAGGTGCAAGATGATCAGGACAATATATGTAGCTGGGAAGATAATCACTAAATGAAGACAAATGCCAAGAAAAGTGACGTTTGTTTATGATTAAAGAATAGAAAGTAAATTGCTTGGTAAGACCTTGAATGTAAAAACCTGGCAATTACATATGACAGTAAATTCTATTAGGCAGGATAAATTTGGCAGCTGGTAGGAAAAAAATATCAAAATCTTTCATTTTTTGGAGGGCGTGATGAGGGGATGTAACCAAGAAGTGGAGAAATTGGATTGCTAAACTTTAGTCAGACGATTGGATGAATATTGTGTTTAAGTATGGTACCCACGATTAGGAGATAAAATACAGGAGTCGGGAGAGGTGGAAAAGAGGGCAGCTAGATTGTTTGTGGAACCTATAGCAGAAATCAATCAGCAGGCGACATGATAAAGGAACTGCACTTGGAATTACTGGAAGACAGGAGAAGTGTTAAGAAAGTGTTGTTAGTGTACAAAGCGTACATATTAGCGATGAGCTTGGAAGTATTTTGGTTGAAAAATTAGGAGTTAAACATCAAAGGAATAAGATTACCACGACCACAAGATGGCACTTGATAACACAGATTTAAATAAGGATTTTAAAAAGTACCAGGAAAGTATTATACAATTTCCTAAAACTCTGTAAGAATTTAAAATAACAATTCATAAGGGATAAAAGTAGATAATGGAGGAAGTTACATTCAATGAATTTAAGTAAAAATAAAACATAAAAATAAATTTGTAGGGAAATTTTTACAGGATCATATGCATCTTCGCAAGTGTACTAAAGAAACGGTTACAATCTTCATGAGACATAAATGTAGACAGTTTGTCCACCACAAAATAGTTTCCTGGCATTTAAAAGATTCAACCTGAATACAAGGTCAGGAAGATGGACGCTAATTTGCAGAACTAAGCGCCACGGTAGCTAAGTACACTGAAATGACAGAAACAGATATACATTTGTATCTTGAGAGCTCAATGTTTATGGAGAACACAATTGAAATATTGCTAATTGTTATTGACTAACATTTGAATGTTTTATTGACCCAGAAGCTTATAAAACTGGATAGTTGAGATCTCAATGGCACGACATAGAAAGATTAGTTCAAAAACTAAAAATTACATATCCAGTATGATAAGTAACAACGTTTGTTTCTTGCGCACAGTTAAAACATTAACAACAGTTCTAACTAACAGTGCTATACAGATTCAACGTAAACATTGGATGCTGGTGGACATAACAGAAGAAATATTATTAGCAAAATACACTGCCAACTTTGTAAATGTAGTTTAATTGTTGGGCTTTAATTGCCCGGTAATAGTGACCACTGCAAAGTCTTGTTTCCATTCTTCTAATAAACAGCTGTAATAGTCACTGCACCAAACAATAGTATAACTTTATCAATCGACAAAATTCATACACTCGAATTTGTGTCGGGAGCATGGAAGGGGCCTAGCTATTAAGGGATCTGCTGTGTTTCTGCTGATATTCAAACTTTTATTGGAAAGGTGGAACATATTCTTCAAATCGATGTCCTTATCGTTGTGGTCAGTGGTTTTCCCTCGAGAAGTCGGTGATGGTGAATTACAAATTTCGTTACGTCTTCTGCAATCTGCCAGAATAATTCTAATCGAAGGGTTGTACCACAAGGTTGAGACGTTACTTCCTGAGTCCAAGTATTCAGCTTCGTCTCTCAAAAGTTGATCACCCAATCAATGTCACGTCTATTCTGACCATCCTTCGAGGAGAGGAATATCTTTCCTGAAGGATGGTTTGATAATTCATATTCACACTAAGTATTACACATAACACGTTATTTGCTCTCCGATGATTTCACTTTTTGAAACACCGGCCTTGTCTCAAGATAAAGTTAAACTGATATACATGAACTTAGCCATCACACTCGTTGAGCATGATGAGAAGTATCTTCCATCTTCAGAATATATGCCACCACGCATTGTGTAAGCTGCTTTATAATGGAGTGAATTCAGTAGTGTTATTTGTTTTCTGATCAAAGCTTTTGCTGATTTAACCCCTGATGCCACAAAAATCCATGTGGTATACATTCAGTCGTTTTCTATGCCGCTGCAGAGGATTAGTACTGTATAGGATATTATTATTTTGTTCTAGTAAAAGGTAAAGTTGATGTGTAAAGCACAATGAATGACGTACTTTGGATATACTCATGACGTGGACATGTCTAGCGATTCCGAGGACAGTATTGGGGCCAAGCGATGGATCGTCTTTGCACTGAGCTCTGATCGTGTGCAACTGCTGCTGATGGAGCTTACCTGGTCCCTGGAGAGCAGCTGTCTCCTGTGCAGTATCCAGCGGACCACTGCTGTAAACAAGAATAATATTCGCGCTGGCCCGCCCGTGCTGGGCCACGCCTAATTCATGTACCCCTGACCTGGCGACCCTACCCTGTTTTGCAGGTCCAGTCCAGTCCAGTACAGTAGATCTTCCCAGGGTCCGCTGCAGGGTCGAGGCAGCCTCCGTGTCCTACTGACGCCGTGGCCCACAGCTCAAGACCGGTCCCATTACTATGCATCAAGCGTGTCTCAGGTTGCACGAGAGAAGAGTTGCCTGGTCCACAGACCCAGTTTTACAGATGTTATTCCTCAGCCGTTGTGGGCTTGATAAGGTTCAAAACTAATTGCAGACGTTGGAGCTCCAAGAAAATTCGTTTTTCTTTTGTGGATTCACAGATTCATCTCAAGATGAATATTATAACTTCAATTTAAAATATTACTTCTTTCTCCTCCATACATTTGTAAATGCTAATAATCTCTTCTAACTGATACTTTTAAGTTCATTCTTCAGTATTTTTTATAAATGATAGCTGATTTTAAGAAAACTTGTTTCAAAGTGGAAATATGCACATTGTTTCATCTTTCTAATGCTCCATTTCTATTCTCCATTACCTATTAAACAGAAACGGAGCTATCATTGTCAATATTAAGACTTGTTTAAATCTGGATTTTTCATGAAATGCGTGATGAGCTCATGATTTTCTAGCTTTGAGCGCAATTCGATGTTCCTCAATATTCCACACTGACTACATATTTCGATAAACCTAAATTCAGATTTTTTTTGATTTCTTTATGTTTTGCGTTGAATGATGGACTTCAATGCTTGTGATATCCGTTTGAGAATATCGTCGGTAATTAACTTCCATTATTTTGCGAAATAATTAACATTTCATGAAAATTTCCTATACCGATCAGACCAGATGTTCTCCTCCACCAAAGCTGTAAGGGAAAGAGAGGAGAAAAGTTTGTAGGAAGGAGGCCTCCTTGGAATGTTGATTCTGTGTGTGGATGTAATTATTATATCATAAGCAGTTGGAATAATGCTACAACTCACCTTACGAGCAACTGGGTCAACGTTTTCCTTACTTCGTCTTTTCAGATTCAAAATCTGAAACTGGAATGCGACATATAAACTTAGTGGGGTGAAGTACTAAATACTTACGTTTCATGGAACTATCTCAAGCTTTCGAAATACACTGGTGCCAATTTCCTGTAGCTACTGTTCTCACTGAGGAAGAATTCATTAAATCATCAAAATCCATTATCTGAAAAAGAGTCTTTCAGTTTGAACTAGTTCGATGGTTGCTAAAATAATACTGCCATATCCATAGATTTCTTCATTGATCAGCATTAATATAAAAGCAGAGTTTCATTAATAGTTCTGTAATATTAACTGTGTTCACAAACCGGAAAGGGAATTAAGAAACTTGGAGAAGATTTCATTATATCAACCCTTTAGTACGTTCAGTAAGATCTTAGATCAAACTGCTTCATATTGAGCTAGCGATATATAGATCCTTTCAGCGAGGGTAGAGAATGTTAAGGAAACATTATATGAAATGTTCAATTCCTAAAAGAAAGAGATTAGAATGTGGCGTTAAACATTACTGTTGACAAATTTAAATCACGGAAATTATTTCCCTCTGGATAAATGTAACAGATGTTATAGTGATCATTCTATAAGAAAATCGGTATTGTAATTTGTATGAAACTAATGAACTGAAATCTGTACTGAAGGGGAGAAAAAGTTCAGTTCAACAGGATATAATTAACCGATTCCGGTTGGTGGACTGTTAACATTCTAGCCTCGTATTCAGTAGGACGTGGGTTCGAATCCTCGTCCGGCCATCGAGATTTGGGTTTTCCATAGTTTCCCCAGATAAATTCTGGTGAATGACAGGATGGTTCCTTCAAAAGGCCATGGCCAAATTTGTTCCCGTTCCTTACCCCTAGTCTTTTCCCGCCTCTAATGTTCTAGACATCGACGAGGATATAAGATTAATGTGGAAAAAGAATCAGCGTTGAAAATTCGATAACTTTTTTTTTTTTTTACTTATTGCTTTGCGCCTCTTGGACGGCTAAGTCATTAGGCAGGATGGGACTGGAAGGAATTCGGCCATGGCCTTTTTGAAGGAAGCATCCGGGAATTCGCTTGGAGTGATTTGGGGAAACCATGGAAAACCCAAATCTGGATGCCCGGACGGGGATTCGAACCCGCGTCCTTCCGAATGCGAGGCCAGAACGTCATCCGTTCACTCACCACGCTCAGTGAAAATTAGGTATGCTAAGGCCAGTTGGAACTTTCGCGAGCTTAGATATAGATCCATTCGAGACTGAAGCGAGTAAGTTTCCCACCCTCCTCCTGAGCTGACCCGAGACTGAGGAGCTTACCCGGAGGCGGCGAGTCGTCCGAGGCAGCAGCGACGCCGGCAGTTGATTCGCACTCGCGCAGCCCGCGGAACGGATCGGGCGTCGGGACGCGAGCGGTCGGTCAATCACATCCCTCCCCCCGCGCCCCGCCACCCCGCCGCCGCCGCCACCCCCCGCGAGCCGATGAAATGCCGCCCCCCCGCGCTCCCAGCCCGCCCCCTACCGCGCACACATACACAAACCGCGCACAGCCGCGCTGTTTATCCAATATTCCTGGCATAAAAAAACACGCGGCCGCCGCTCCCCACCACGTGATAACAATACAATCAATGACCGAAGCCTGTCACCAATGTGAAGCATCCGCCCCCCCTGCAGAGCTGCGCGGCCCGCCAGCCCGGCTGCCACACAAATTGCCGAGTGTGTGTTGTGCTTGCAGTGTCAGGGGGTGGGTCATATTGAACTGCCATCAGGTAGCGGCCGCCCGTGCTGCGGCAGGCTGCAGTGCCCGTGCTCCGCGCGGCGTCTCGCCTTCTTCTTGCGCCTCGACTCTCAGGTGAGTGCACCACTCCGCTCGGGTCGATAGCAATTTCTGCATTGTGCGCGCGGCCCCTCCGGCGGGTCCCGTCTTTCTGCCGCATTCTCGAGTGAGCCAATCAGCCCGCGTTTGTTCTTCCCTTTCTTTCCCGTTTTCCCCCATATCCAGCAATAAATGCCATTCATTAGGAGGGCTCGGGGGCACAAGACAGTGAAATCGGGTGGGGTGATCCCACACGAGTGTGCTCGACTCGAGGGCGATTTGGGTAATCTGCAGCGCTGACGGCAAGGAAATGCGGGCGGCGAGAGTAATTTCTGCGTCGTAATCTCTTTTGCGTTTCACAAAAAGTGTTTACGCAACTTAGCCTGTTTTATTTAAATTCAATTTATTGTTCTCTGTTTCGCGGCATTAGAGCGTGCTAAAATAGTCTTTTTTATACATAAATTACTTACCATCTTGGCGGAGCAACCCCAGGTACACACCGCTGTTGTTGCTAATTTTAATTTCCATGTAAGTAATTACTTTCACATTTTAACCAGATTCCTCTGTGAACTCCTCTTTTATTCCCAACCGACCTCTTCTCTCTTTCTCCGCCTGTAACGGCGGTTAAAAAATGCTGTTGTGTTTTGTTGAGGGTTCTGAATATTCTTCTTGCAAAACTGCGGTCGGTATCCGCGCGCGCGCGCAGCTCCGGCTCAGACTTGTAAAAAAAATAACGAGGTCGGTTTATTAATTAGGCCTACAATTTCGCTTCCAGCCGTCGTAGATAGCCGTGCAGAGCGCCTGCCTCGGATCTTATGAATATTAATCGGCGGCCGCGCGAGGCAGTCCGGTGGTGGGGGGCGACGTCTTGCAGGACGCGCCGCGACGCCGAGCGCTGGCGTCGCTTTGCCACTCGAGCCCCCGCCACCCAGCTCTTAAATCACCTGCCGCCGCCCCCGCCACCCGTGGGGAAGACACTACCCCCACCTACCCTTTCTCTCCGGCCCTCGCTCTTTCCGTTTTTTCTCTTTTTTTCCCTCTCCGTAGAGGATAATAAAATCTTTACGATGGTGGATTAATGCCTACGGGACCCTCTCGCCACCGCTATCCCGCTTGCTCCGTGTGTATACGTACCTTGCCTTTTCTGTTGCGCCCTTATTAAAGCACTACCCCTTTTGCTCTTTTCCTTTTATATATTTGCATACGGTCTGCACCAGCAGGACGCCACTTATGTTGGAAGAAGATTTATATTAAAAGCTTGGACTTTGTATGTGTGCGTGTGTGTGTGCACCAGTGTACACGAACTTCTATTTTTGATTTACTGCATTGCAACGTTTGCAACGACGTAGTTCAATCATTATGCCAGACGCAAGTTAGACAGCGTTACAATAACCAAAAAGCTATGTAACCTTTAAGAAACATTACGCTACTTGACAGAATATTCTACCATTTCTAACACACATGCGTTATTAACGTTACTGTTCTGATTACTGAAATAAACTTAACTTCCATTGAAAACTTTTATCCCATTACTTTATTTTATCATGCCTAGTAAATTCACTGTTTGGAACAATTTTAAGTCATCTCTTAAGAAGTCTATGGAAGTTTGCAATACATTTACGTTAAACAATGAAAGAATTTTTTTTTTCTGCTATTAATTTGTTCTCATATTTTTGCAAGACATTAGGTGAAGAAGAATTCAATTCATCTACATATATTAAAACCTGAGTAACGATCAACACCATTTAACCAAATGTGTTTGGTGACTAAAAATTCGCATCATAAACATAATTTCGTGATTACTTTTCACTGAAATAATTAACCTTCTAGATGTGAAATTTATCGAGGAAGCATAATTTCTATTTGCATAATTTATATGGAGTTTTTTTTATAAATTCATAAACCTTGTTTGAAATTATATGGCAACGTAAATACATCAAAGAAATTATTTATATCTATTGCCATAAAAATATTTTCCATTGTATACAATATACTATGAAAACTGACGAATATTTACACATCTTTCCACTCTTGCACTATTTACAATGAACGTTTAGAAACTAAAAAATTGTATGCAATTTTGAAGCACTAAATTCTAGAAATTCTGTCATTTTTACTAACTAAATAAATCGCTCTGTATAATTATAAAATGTCGCTTTTTTCGTCAACTATTCATCTAAATCAAGGCTTCTGCCAAGCTGCATCGCGTACCTATATATTTAAGGTAACTAATTTAAATCTAGCACATAAATAGTTTTGTACGCTTTGGAATCTTAAGATTTGTACTTGGCTAATAGCGCAATTGTTAATATATGCGTGCATCAAATTGAACTATGATTATTTGTGATCATCGTAATCCCGTTATTGCTTATGGAATTTGTATTGATTCTTCGATTCCTTGCATATGTTATGAAGATTGTTCTACATTAGATACACAAACGTATTTACGATGTTTGAAAATGCGGATAGCCCATTGGGGATGGTTTAATTAATTTTTGTTTTCTTTATTAGCAGCCTACATAGAATTCGCCAAAACGCTTGGTCGGTGGCACTAATTGATGTGGTGTTACACGCAGGCATGTTATCATGATTTTCTACAAAATACAACATAATTAATAAAACTACAATAACCATGTTTTTATCATGAAAGAGGCGTTTGGAATAGATGTATGTATATATTCGTATCTCACAAGCTGGGAAACACCTTTGACTGTCCGTTGGCAAAAAAAAAAAAAAAAAATTCTCTCACATATTTTAATATTCAATAAGGTATAAATGAGGAAGGCTATGCGTAGATTCTAATGATTTACAATCCACACAGTTATTTTGTTTTAGCTTTAAGCTTTTATGATATATTTTCTAAAACCTACGGACTGATTTCCAATATATTTGGACCATTAAGCATATGCAACATCAAAATTTAGACCTGACCACTGATTGGAAAGTTTAATACCTCTTCCTATATAGGATAAAAACACTATTAATTCACCACAGTTTCGCTTCACAGTAGATTTCTCCGTTAAATCTAACATAAAAAGACGGAAGCGCAGAAATGGAATTACGTACAGCCAACGCATCTCTCATTTCAAGGCACTAGCTGACAACTATTTCTGAAGAAATATATTTGTAAATTATAACCATTATTTTTGTATAGAGATACAATTTGTTTATACGTGGTTTGACTAGCTGTTATTTTATTTATATAATAAACCTGTCACCTCAGCAGACTAATTAAATCTTGACCCCGATTATTTCAGTATTACATTTTGTCGATGTAGTGATCATGGTTTATATATTTCCAGTAAATATTGTGTTATGATAAATCACTGAGCATAAATACTTACATAAATTATAAACATCATTTATTGTATTAAACATTCCTTCCTCCAAATGATGACATCATTTAATTGTTAATTTCTTGCGTGTAACGTATAGAAGACCATATTAATAAACACTACTGCTTTCCAAAGGCGAACGTCTTTCATTTGAATTATCAGTGGCCCTATCTTATTTTCTGGGTGCAGCATTACAAAGAAAAACAAAAATTTCATTACACTAATTCTGATACCCTCCTACCGTTTGAGAAATATTATAAATATCATAGATTACTATAAACCACAGTTTTCAATACGCTGTTTCCTAATATTTATGCAAATATCTGCTTGTAGATTTGTACTAATAGCAATTGCATTTTTCATTGCGTAGACTTTCGTTGTCGTTGTCAATAATATCTCTTGTTCGTGAATAACGGTGTCAATTTATTGAAACCTAACGAGTATTCCTGTGTTGAAAGCCACAGAATGATGGCTGAAATGTTAGGTTCCTAGAAATTGATGCGGGTCCACCCAGACAACGAAGATGGGAATTACATTATTTTTTCCCCTACTGATCACCAAATATAAGAACCGCTATTAAAAGATGTTTGATAATTCACTTCTCATAACTTATTCGTAATAGTTATTCAGGATTTTTTCTTTTTGGTAAATTTTACATTTGTTATTATTATGTTATGTTTGATGATGTATATACGAAAGAAACATTACTTTGTTGTAGAGACTTGCAGCATAATTTATTTAAATACAAATATTTTTCCTTACAGAATTTAGAAATAAACGATCAAATCAATTCAAATAGAGTTTAATAATACGCCAATGCAATTGTTGTGAAATAGAATCAGATTACGTAAAATTATACAAATATTAAACAGAATTACACGTAAGTAAAATTAATTTAAACTACACTTAATATTGTTTCCATAGGGAAATGTAACTTAAAAAAATGCACATATATCACACAGATGCCGTTGAAAAGGTTCTAAAAAATAGAGTGAAACGCGTACGGCATAAAATAAACGAAAATTCAGTTTCATTGGCGTACTATTGATTTTTACAAAAATTTATTAACTCGTAATTGAGTATATCGCCGAAAACATCTAATTGTCAAACGACTACATGTTTATTACATACAGGGTTGGATTTGAGATGTTACAAATCATAAGCAAAATGAATGATTGCTATGAACGAAGACATACAGGTTACAAAGTAGTGTTATTACTTACTATTTTTATTTTAAAAAATTTACATGCGAGGATTATACACAGACGTAAAATTACATTTAGTTTTTGAAAGGATACATAAGTCATTTTCGTAATCTAATGTTTACAAACAGAACGACACCAAGAGATCGATGACGAATTCAGATAAATCACTTTATGAGAAAGTTAACGCGTAGTGAACCGGACTGTAAATTTGGCACATGTTATCACGTCAGTATTTAAAAATGGAGTGCAATTTAAAATTAATTAATTAAGGAAACTGATTTTTTTTTTTGCAGAAACAAAAATTTTTCCCGCCAGACAGAAGTCATCCGGCCATTGTGTCTTCGTACCAAATCGAATGTCACGAAAAGCATCATCGCTGGAACGAAGCACTTTTCGAATACATTAGAACGACTTCAGTTTCTGCAAGTCTTAGATTCGGCTATTTCTAGTGAACGCAGAGTAAAGAGAACTTGCGAGGTAGACAACAACTCTTTCATCAGAGATGATAGAGAAAACCGATAGGCCTAGCCTACACATTTTCAAAACAATAACGGAAACACAATGACATAATCAAAAAAGCCGTCTCAGTGGATTAATAACTGCCAGTGAAGTCAAGTGAATATTACTCTCACATTCAAATCTAGGTTTCCGGGTGGTTTACAATTAGAAAGTTTACAACGTAGGCTACGTGATTCTTAGGAACACTTCAATTACTTTACTAGTTAAATTATTAAGCAAGATTATAATGCGTAGCTTTTATCCGCTGCTATTCAGTGTTAAAAATTAAAATTTGTCCGATATTGCCATATGTTCATGCAAAACTGCCTGAACGGTATAAAATAATTGTTCCCTGTAATACCAAAGTGGTATTAAAAATTAAATTTTATCGCGAATAAATTATTGGGAATTACGATTTTAATTATTACATATTTGGAATGATGTCTATTTTTATAAATATAAATAATTATTAGAAATATTTTTAATGAATGTTGCGCTTTGTAACGAGATAACTTATATGCTAACCAAGACAAATATTTTGTATGCTGTTCCGCGGTGTAATCAAGGCAGTAGTCACAAATAACATAAAGCAAACAAACATTACTACCGTTGATCGAAACTTGATTTTTTACCTGTCAGCAACTTGAAATCCTTAGACAGGAAAACCGATGATTTATTCAGATAAGTTTTAAATTAATCGGTAAATCTTATAGGTACTTATGCATCCACGATGATGTCGCTAACAGTCAACTATATTTTATGTTCGAGAATTTTATACGACAGTGGCAGAATACTGTACGAAATAAGTATTTTCGGGTACCATTTAACTGCATTATTTGTATTTGTAACTGAAAATACAACAAACCTTCATTTTACACAATTTATATAATCTAACATATCCGTTTCCAGTTTGTTTATTTGAAGCTAACATCTAATAAACAGATCAAAGGTTTTATTGTAATTCCGTATAAAGTTTCTACATTTTGCGCATGTGATTAGACTTTCTTCTTAAATTAATGTTGCAGTATAAAATAAATCCATAAGAATAAAGTTCATGCTCCCTCTAACTTGTGTGTACAATACCAAAAAATATTTATATTCCGACGAATTAAAGGAAGGCAAAACCAAAAAAATTCTAAGTGTATACACCATTTTCATTTAGTGAAAACACCGTCGGGAGATGTGGATACTATCTCCAAAATATTCGCTAGCCTGAAGTATCGTATGGTATTAATTGCAATCCATCAATTCGATATGGAGCAGGACCGAAAAATCAAGAGCTGCATGACCCAACTGTTAAGGGTTCTTTTTTATGTTGTTCGACGATTGTCCTTTGCGATTAGATTCTGTGTGTATTAATTATCATATCTAGATTAACTTCCATTGTCTTTTCTGAGAGTGAAGTTAGCGTGGGCATTGGTCTACAAATGCTGTAACATTGATGCATGTATCGGCAGTGTAGGTTTTGAAAATTATGGAATGCTGATATTAGATCGTCTCTTAACTAAAAACTATATAAAGCGATAGAAAACATAAAGACCATCGCTTCAATCCAATCCATAGCCACGCTCAGGTTCTCAAAAGGATTTTTTAACCCCCCTTACCGGCTTACCACTCAGGCGAAAATTGAAATATTTCCTTCAGAACGCCTTGGCCGAATTCCTTCCCGCCTCTGTTGACTTCAATGTCTAGGAGGAGTAGTGCTGGAACAAAAAAAACTTGGCGCATACGAAAATTGGAAAGAACTATTTCTGGTTAATTTCTGGTTAAGCCATGCGGTACAATTTACCCTGTAAAAAAGATTAGGTAGATTACTGTTACATATCTGACTGCGTGTAAGGACGTTATTTAGTTATTTCTCTCTCTCCTATTTAGTTGATTCCAACGCGCATACTTAATAAGGTTCAACATAAAAAACTATTCAACAAATATTCGATAAATAAGTAGTTGTATTTACGTTATGAACTGAACGAAATAAGATAAAAGTTTTCACTATCAAACTGCAGCTGGCGTGCAGTTTAGATATATACGCCGATACAAAGTTATAGGATTTATTTATCGATTAACACACAGTGACATCCAAAATAATATAAAGCATGTTCTTAACGCTGTTACATTCATTTTACCCATGGTCTAAGAAGAAACTTTGTAGAAGCATTAATTATTCTAGATTTTGCAGAAGTATCAATAAACCTGGTTCAACAATGATTCCGCATTACCTCTGATTATCAGATACTTACCATGCAGATATTTGGTTTATTAGTGAATTAACGGCTAGGTAGTATACAAAAAAAAAGTTCTTAAATGATTTTTTTTTTACTCATGGCTTTACGACTCGATATCATTAGAGGCGGGATGGGACTGGGAGCAAGGAACGGGAAGGAATTCGGCCATGGCCTTTCTGAAGGAAGAATCCCCGCATTCGCCTGGAGTGATTTCGGGAAACCATCTAAAACCCAAATCTGGATTCCCGGACGGGGAATCGAACCACCGTTCTCCCGAATGCTAGGCCAGAGCGTTAGCCACTCACCCATCACGCTCGATCTTAAATGTTTCCTTAAGACTTCGCTATTAGCGTCAATAATATTTCCAAACAGCATACTCTACACCACACATTTTCCTAACAAATCAAGTTTACATGTTTTTATATGTTGACTAGTAATTTACACCGACATGTTTCTGAAGTATGATCCTCTTAAAAAGTTCATTGTTACTTTTTTATTTCAGCGAAACAGAAGCACCGTTACAATGATATCCATTACCATCATTACGGTCATCAGTGATATATTATACAGTAACACCATACTCATAAATGCGAATTGTCTAGTCGGTGCCACAGGCCAAAAGACAAACTTCAAAATCTGCTGTAGATTCGGAAGTAACTGTAGAGTTAAAAAGATGTATTTAAATATTTAATTGGTTATGTCGTGTAAAATATTTATGTTATGAGGCTGGATTCAAAAAATCTTTGTACCGTAAAATCAGAGCACAATGCGAAACTTTTTCAAATTACTAGTACAAATTAAAAAATTTCTTGAATTCAGTAACTGCACAAATAATGCATTGCATTTTTGCTATATTTATTTAACTGAAGACAAAGTGCTAAGATGCATCAAAAGGAAAGAGGTCAGAATTTTTGAATGGCATTCACTGCACTTGGCCATTCAGCCAACTTATGATGTTTCTCTGTTTCATCCTCAGTCGTATACTGTATTTTTCTTGTAATCGTTACGCACTATATTAAGGTCAACACAAGACAAACACAACAATTACTTAATACCATCTATGCCCTCGGTCTGACTAGACTCAACGACACCTGCAACTCAAATTCAGCGAGCTATTAATGTCGCTGACTATCCCGCAGGATTTATTTTAAAATTGTGTACATTTCTCACACCTCAAGGGAATTTTTCTCCATGAATTTATCAACCTGGGACTCTTTATTACAGTGTTCCATCCTGAATGCTCAGCACCATGTAGTTGCTGCCTTCTTTAAGGCAACAACCGGTTCCCAGGGAAGGCGCTGTAAAGGAAGTTCTTGGTCTGGAAACAAATGCGCCTGTTATGCCATCCACCCGAGTTTCAGATAATTTTCTGTCTCCCGAAATGAAGTAACTATCCAGAGATTAATTGAAGATTTTTAAAATGTAAAATTAAAAATGAATGTATTTATTGACAGTATTTGGTGATCTTCTTTCCAAGTTTATACGTCGCTCCCACAGATATGACATCCTTCCGCTGGTGGGTGAACTTCTTTCTTTGAACGAAATTTGTTGTTAATCCTTCAATATTTTCCAGTTGTAATTTGGATTTCGAAAATTGTAATTATTTCATAATATCTTCATTCAATCTCGTTTCGCTATTATTTATATTTCTGCAACATAGAGTAATAAACATCAGACTACCGCTGAAAAAAATCTCTCATCTTCTTCTCATTTTAATTATTTATAGCTTGTTCGACATGGAAAAAACTTTCAGTATTTTTTATTTTACTAGTTCCTTAACGCTAGAATCTAAACCTAGCTCAATTTATGTATCATCACACTTTCCTTTTGATGAAACTTAACACTACGTCTTCAGTTAAATAATTATTGTTTTATTACTAATTTCAAAATCAAGGAACGTTTTGTTTTCCATAAAATTTACAATGGTGTTCATTTTCATATGATTTTTATATAAATTAATTGTCAAACATATTGTATTGAATTCAGTTTGTCCCAAAACAAGCCCTTTTAACGTAATAACAATATAAGGGGATGTTCCTAGCAAATAAATAGCATTTCTCCTTCTACGTACGATCATTATCTTCAGACACTGAACACGATATTAACCCAAACTAATTTTAGTTTATGCCCTTAAGAAATGTATCTGTGATCCGTCATAAGAAATAAATCCATTAACATATTTGTACGTAAATGCCTTGAGACATACATGCAAAGTACCTAATTCGTTAATTTACAAGTACAAAAAAAAAAAAAAAAAAAAAAAAAAAAAAAAAAAAAAAAAAAAAAAAAAAAACCCAAGAGAGAACACATCTCTTACATATTACGATTTATGCTTTGAAACACTAGCCGCAAATTATTTTACAAATTTTAAAATGACGGCAGGTTTTAAATATAGTCAAAACACAGGTCTAATGGTTCCCTAGACTATAGTAATTATTTAAATATAGATGGGTAACATGAATGCCTAACACAAAACTGGTTGTTATAGAGTTATTACCAAGCTAGCACATTGCGAATTTGGAGTTCTCAGTGATATCACGACAAAAACCCTTCTATCACTTCTACGATATATAGTGAAAATTTGATTTTTAACAGTCAAAATGTTCTCCATATCAGAGCTGATAAATTTGATTTTTTAAAAATTATGATTTGTCTCAGTATATCTAGTCTTCCTTGTCGAAACAAAAAAACTGATTCGTTTTTCCCACCTTTACACAATATTGCTCTGTTTATTGTAGTTAGTCATAATGTAAAAACCGACATAATTTACTTTTAATTGGTGTAATAAGTGGAAATGATAAAACACAATAAGTCTCAAACATAAAACTCTGGACAACATGAAATATTATTATTATTATTTTGCTGTTATCAGTATCTCGACTGATTTGATGCAATCCTCCGTCCGTTCCTATCTTGCGACAGCCATTTCATCTACCCATGACCTCAGTTATCTGCGTCATGTATTCTAATCTCTGTCTTCCTCTGCAGTTCTTACCTTCGACTGTTCCCTCCACTAACAAATTAAAGAATCCTGCATATCTCAAATTATGACCAGCCATCCTATCTCTTCTTTTTGTAAGGTTCTTCAACAAACTTCTTTCATCGCCCAACATTTCCAAAACTCTTTCATTTAGTACTTTATCTGTCCTCTTCATTTCTAGCATCCTTCTATAGCACCACATTTCAAATGCTTCATTTAGCAGTTACCATTTCCGAACAAAGTTACCATAAAGGAGACACAACTGTCATTTGCACCATTGCCGTTACAGTTTATTAATATACGCTAACAGATTTAGAACAAATATTTTGAACTAACATTAGTTTCTCTTAAACAGATAATAATAAATAGTAACGCGAAAACAGTAGTTATTAAAAATAAACTTGTATATTGACTACATCAATTTTTTCTTGCATTAGCCTCTCGGCTGGTTAAATATTATTCTCTTTTTTTCTTTCATCTTCAGCAAACTTCGAAAACACCATCTACAAACTAAAAACATAGAAGAAAATTCGTAATTTTACTGAGATGGGTCAGTTTGGTGATAAGTGGGAAACGAATACAACCGGCGAAATTACGTAAGGTTCCCTTAATTATTACGACATTTATACTAGCTTCGTAACGTCACCGTAATGAAATCTACCTTCCATCCCGCTCTTAACGGTCAATAGTTTCGCTAGTCTAACAAACATGATAGTAAAATGAACCAATTTAAATTAAGTCTTCGCTAAATTAGTATTTGGTTCGTAAGGTGTTAGCTAAATTATTTAGAATTTATTTTCGCGTATAAAAATCCTACAGTTTTCTATCAGATACATATGAATTTAATTTTTTCTCATCTCTCCTACTCCATAAATATCTCTGACATAATCTAAGACAGGAAACGGAAATATAGGCTACTGCATAACTATGCATTTAAATTCCAAAAATTTTTGTTCAGTTATGATATCAAACTCTAGGTTCTGCAAGAGTACCACACATTATCTAGGATATTTGAGAATGGAAAAGGGGCAAAATATTTTCTTTCAGATCATAACGCTTCTATGGGACCGAATGTGGTGGGTGAGCAGTGATGCTCTGGCCTCGCATTCGAGGACGCGGGTTGGAATCATCGTCCGGCCATCCAGATTTAGGTTTTCAATCTTTTTCTTAGATCACAACTTTAATCATCTAGGCGTCAACGAGGCGTAAATCCATAAGAAAAAAAAAAAACGCTTCTGTGACAACCGGAATATACTTTTCACAACTTTGAAAATCATTCGTCTCCAAAAGAAGGATTCTTATATAAAACTTTACCTGCTGTTTTTACACATAAAAAAACAAAAGCCTGACAACTACTTAAACATTTTCAGGGCATATATGCCGGTCTTCTTTCATTTATAAGTTGCATGATGTATAGCAGTAAAGGTGATAGTTGTTTAAAACGTGGCAAAGTGGAAACCGCTTGGAAAGTCGTAATGTCTAAATGTGGATTCCATAACTTCAGAAATTCCGATATTTTGATTTACATAGATAACCTAATTAAGTATCATTAGAGGTATGTTATGCCACTTGTTAATAGCCTTTCCTATTTCTTATTCCTTTATTGTATGTTTGTTTTCATTCTTATAAAATAAAAGAGATGAGGAAGATTACTAAGAACCTACCCAAACAATGTATCTGTAATAAGATTTTTTATTAACTTAGCGAAATATAATAAAAAATACATGTTCCGTTTAATTTAATAATTTACCTTTAATTGCCATCAAAGTATATTTTCAAAAAATATACATTCAGATCAATTCTACAACATAATAACGTAATAAAATTTATAGCTGTAACTACCATATCCTTTATATTGGCATTTCTTAAGCTAAATAATGTGATAATTACATAAATGTTGTAATTGTATTTCTCTTCCTTGTAGATATTCCGTGACGTAATGAGCTATGTTAAAGGATAATAAGTTGAGGTAAGTACTGCTGACAAATTATAATAGGATCATGTTAGTATTTCAAATTGACAGTTTAAAAATCTCAGCTACTAACTGTTAAAAAAAGTAACACATAATAATATTCAAAAGAAAAACGTGAAGTAGTTTTTATATATATTAACATTCAATTTTAAGGTAAATGAATAACAGTTTCCTAAAATTTAATTTAATTTAATTTATTTAATTGCAATGGAGCACAGGCTCCGGTGGCAATATCCCCACAAACCCATCTTCCTCCTATCCTGCACCCACCCACATTTGCCCTCTACAAATTTTATCTCCAAACTCCTTCAAAGTTTTCGGTAAATCATTCATCATTTCTCTGGGTAACTCATTCCAATCCCTGACACCCTTACCTAAAAAAGAGAATCTTCCCACACCCTTGTGCCTGAAATCGAGTGCCAGCTTGTGGTCATGGTCATCTTTTCCCTTCCATGCACTATTTTTCATACCTATTGCAATATCTTTCCATGCCTCATCACCAGTATATGCCCTGTACACTCCCATGACCCTCCTCATCCTCCTCCTGTCTTGCAATGAATCCCATTCCAGCTCCTTTATCATATCCGTCACTGATTGCATTCTGCGATAATTTCCAGAAACAAATCTAGCAGCCCTTCTTTGCACCCTCTCCAACTACTGTATTTGATACGTAAAATGAGGGTCCCATACTACACTACCATATTCGAGCAATGGTCTGACCAAAGTTTTGTAACCCAATTCCTTGACTTCTCTCGTACATCCCCTCATCACTCTCTCCAACAAGTAAAGAACTTTGAAACCTTTTCCTACCACCTGTCCTATGTGTCCTGCCCAGTTAAGTTTGTTATCAAAAGTAATTCCAAAATATTTGCATTTCAAGTCTTCAGCAAGCAATTCTTTCCCCACCTTATATTCATAATTAACCTTTTGTTTTTTATTTGTGTATCTAATAAGCTGACTCTTCTTTGCATTTATCTTCATTCCATGTTTACCAACCCAATTAGATATCCTGTCCAGATTACCCTGCAACTGTTTACAATCCTCTATCGTTTTGATTCTTTTATACAGCATTATGTCATCTGCAAACAATCTAATTTCAGATAGTAAACAATCAACACAATTATTCATTAGAATAATGAATTGCAATGGTCCCAATACGCTACCCTGTGGCACACCCATTTTTACTTCCACTTTTTTGATACTACATTTCCTACCCTAACTTTCTGTTTTCTACCTTTTAAAAATTCTTCTACCCAGCAAATGACTTTCTTATCCACTCCACTTATTTACTACCATTTTATGGCTTACTCTGTCAAACTCCTTAGACAGATCTAGTGTTACACTATCAATTTGGCCTCCCTTGTCCATTTCATCTGAAATATCTTGCATATATCCCACCAACTGAGATTCCCATGAATATCCTTGCCTGAAACCATGTTGCCTGCTTGAAAACCACTTACGTTCCTCACATATATTTCTGATGTGGTTGCATATCAATCTATCCATTAATTTACCTACCACTGATGTCAAACTGATTGGCCTGTAATTCTCAACTCTATTTCTCACCCCTCCCTTATGTACCGGTACTACTATTGCACTTTTCCAGTCCTGTGGTAAGCAGCAAGTGTCTAGACTCAATTTAAATAATATTTCAAGATAAGGTACAATGTCACATCCGGCTATCTTTAAGATATCTGTAGTAATATTATCTTCACCAGCCCCTTTATTTTTTTTCATGATTTCCTCAGGATGGATATCAAATTTTTTACTATCGTCATTTCTAATTGTGTTGTTAAGCTCTTTTTCCGAATTAGACCCTCCTGTTTCTGATTCATTGTCCCTAATGCTTTCACTGAACCAGTTACTTAAAATCTCTGCCTTTTTCAGATCCTCAGTAACTTCTTCTCCATCCTTATCTATAAGTGTCTCTACATCCTCCCTTCCCCTCAGTTTCCTGATATAGCCATAGAAATTTTTAGATGCATCAGTCAATGGTCCCCCTGCACTGACAATACTCTTCATAAACCCATCTTTAGCCATTTTTTTTGCCGTTATTAAGTCCTTGTTTAGTTGTTTTAAACATTCCCTACTACCCTGCTGTCTCTTAACTCTGTTATGTTCTTTTCTTACCAACCTCTTTAACCTCCTCACTTCCCTATTATAGTACATAGGTTCTCTACTTCTCTTTATTTTTTGCTTTGGAATAAATTTTTCTTCTCCCTTTCTTATTATCTCCTTGAACTCTTCCCACCTTGACTCTACTGTATCTGAGCCTTCCTTCCATTTGCTGAATTGTTCTCTGAAATATCTCCTCAAATTTGAAACCTGTGCCTTTTTATAAATGTACCTATTTCCCCCTTCAATTTTGGCTGCTGGTTTACTGAATCCTCTAATATCCATCAGAAATGCTTCATGATCACTTATTCCTTCAGTTACTTGATACCTCAAAAGGTTTTCATCGGGCTTAATTAGAAATATATCCAAAATATTTTGTCCCCTAGTGTTTTGTTCCTCGTCCTCTTTTGTCATTCTTCCACTGCGGTAAACAGCCAACAATCTGATTTTTTCTTTTTATTATCCCAGAAATCTACCCCAAGTAACTCATGGTCTTGATCTATGAACGCCAGTGAACTGTGGTAGGTTTTGCTAACTAGTATGAAGACTCCTCCACCAATTGCTCCTCTATCTCTGCTGTACACTCTGCAACCATCAGGAAAAACCTCACTGTCTAGTACTTCTTCTTTTAACCAACTCTCTACCCCAATTATTACTTGTGGTTCGTGCATCTCTATTAAGTTTGCAAATTCGATTACTTTGTTCATTATACTTCTACAGTTTACCATTAACACCCTTACTACTGGCTTTACATTTTCAGAATTTATCTCCTCTTTCCCACTTTTACCGCAGTCAGTTATTATTTCAGCCATTTCATCTATTTCTTTAATATCTGTGGCTTTCCCCATCGCGAACCTGCAATCAGTATCACTTTGATAATCTATTTCTGTCCCTTCACCAGCAGCCCCTAACCTAAAAAAGGCACAGTCCTGACCCCATCATCAATATAATATATGCTGAAGAGAATCAGTAATTAAGAAGCTGCTTCGTACGGTACAGTGAAAAACACAAAAATACTAGATTCATATTCACAGATAAAACTGAAAGAACTAAGGCATCAGAAATACCAAGAAGAATATAAACTGTCTAAAACTATCAATGGTAAATATAATCAAATACAAACGATGCATATAGTACCTATCTCCGTCAAAGCGTCGAAATAAATCGTATGGTCTATAAAAGCACAAAATTCAGTAATGTATCTGTTCCATACTCATTAGAATAAGCATATACTGGGTTTCCGGGAATGAAAGGATAATCCTGCAAGCGCAGATCGGTCACATCATATCCAACTATACGACAAAATTTTATTTTTGTGAAAGTCATATCATTTTCGAGATACTGTTTTTTTATTCTTCTTCTTTTTTCTGGAACATGTTTATTCCATGCCACTTTTACAAATTAAAACTTTTTGAACCCTGTTTTTTTATATTACTAAAGATTTTTTGAGTTATCTAAAACAATGGTCTTTTTTCCATAGAACGTTAAAAACTTAAAACACATTAACCGCAAAGGTTATGCTCGCCGAAATAAAAGATCATGTATCAAAAGGTTTAGGGTGTGCATAAAAGCAAATAGCAGGCATTTTGAACAATTTTTATAATTATCGAAATAAAAAACGTTACTTGCATTTATTCTGTCTATTATGCACACCATACGTTTTATACTACATGCTTAAATGCCTAATGGATTCTTAAACAGATTGAACTACATAAAACAATAAATTTAAGAGGAGTATAATATACATTTAAGATTTTTTTAACATTTTAAGGAAAAAAGAACATTGTTTTAGATTACTCAAATATCTGTGAGTAAATTAAAAAAAAAAAACAAAAAAAAAAACAGCGTTCACAAATCTTAATTTCTAGAAATGGTATGGAATAAACTGAAAAAGTCACATGTTTCAAAAAAATATTGAAATAATCAATATCTCGAAAATGGCGATACTTTCACGAAAATGTAATTTTGTAATATAGTAGGACATGATGTCATCTATCTGCAGTTGCAGGGTTATCCTTTTATTGCTAAACACCCTGTATATGGAATAACCGCCACTGTGACTGTGATAGACGTCAAGATTAGACATAGTTCATTTTTTTCGTATGCAAGAAATACACTAGAAAAGAAAAGGAATTCTAGCAACAGCTTTTTAAACCTAAAACGGCCACTACCAACAAATATGACACCCATCAAAATGGTAAATTAATTTTTAAATCAATTAAGAGATATATGTACATGTACATAAATGTAATTTTTTACTGTAAAACATTTTATGAGACAAAAGAACCTTGTGGCTGTATGGTATGGCACATGCCATCATTTTTAAAAGAAAAAGACTAAATTTGTTACAAAGAAGATCAGATAAAAGTATTGTTATAGAAGAAAAGTTCACTGCAATTTTTAGCAGCAAATGAACAAACATTATATGGTTGAAAAATTGTGATGTGACTGCAGAATTAAGCTATGAATGCAGAAAGTAAATTTGGCCTACAAGTCGCAGCTGACTTCCAGACAAAATCTTGCGGAACCGTTAGTAAGACATAAAAGATTAACCCAGGAAATATTTTAAGAATCTTACTAAAATATGAGCATATTTCAAGTATCATAATTTCCATGCATTTTTTATTGGAAAGTATCAGCTTCTGATGTGCACTATTATCAGAACGCTGGTTATATAAGAATCTAAATGGTAACCTGTCCATCGTTAGTGTACCGTTACCGCAAAAATTTTTAGGCCTATGGTTAAAACGGATAAGCTACAGATATGAGGAGGCTTTCATCAATATTTAAAACGTAAAAGCATATAATTAGTGTAAAGGAAGATTACAGTAAAAATATCTAGAAGAGTTTACAAATATAAATATAAATTTCATTGGGAAAGAAAATTTACCACTGTTACAATTGGTTCGTAAATTAATATGATTATGAAATTAAATGCCATAAATCATAAACACGTGAAAATGATAGTCATTTGGTTAGAACAGAAGACTAAAACCATCAGGCATTGTTCAGAAATAATATTTTTCAATGCTTCATTTGTCGTGTGGTTCCAAAACTTAAAACGAAACGTACAGTTGGTAATAATTTGACAAAAAACTGTCAGAAACCATGTATCACAGATGAAGACGGAATAAAAAATATAATTTGATATATATGGACCTAATTATCATTCAGTATAAAAATTCTGCTGGAATAAGAGAAACGTATTTTGAACGAAATATTATTGGAAATTGTGTAATACGTACTGAATGAAGCAACAAGCAAAAACAGGAAAAATTTGGTTTAATTCTTACTGTGGTCTGGTTATATTTTGTTCACTTCTGGGTAATACATTCTTGTTAACATCCAAAGATACAACATTGTTATTATAAAATTGAACAAAGCATATATATATATAATTCTCAGTATCAATGAAACCAGAAACTATACACACATATTACTCCCTTTCAGATTATTATACTTTTTTAGCTTTCACATTGTGTGAGCGGAGACTTTCCCGGCGTACTCATGCAATAATATCCTCTCGGGTGTCCAGCCGCATAGTGTTGTATAGCTTTCACATTGTTTACTGCATGGCAACTAATAATCTGATATATGCATAATCTAAAATTTCTTGGAAGAAGATTCAATTACCAATCGTACTATTGATGTGAAACCTTCAGTACTCGATGATATATCAAATTTCTTCCTTGAAGAAACTTACAGATAAAGTTGGTAGCAAGTCAGCTAGTCAGTCCTTACCAAACCCCTACATCCAATAATTTTACAGTAGGCCTTAAACGTTTCCTCATGATTTCGCTGGACTGGGCAATAAACCATTAAAAAAAAATATATGTTATTTTCTACGCGATCATGCTTCACATGTCGTTCGAAAGCCAAATTTTGCAGCCTCACTCCAATCTGTGTGAAGATGTCTCTTTGCGAAACAAATTCTTCACTTGGTCATCATGAGGACCACAAAAATAAAAATTATTTTTGACAAATCTCGTCAGTAAAATTATTATTATACTCAAATACTACTATAAAACATAATAATATTTCTGCCTTTTTATTCTGAAATTGTATCTATTGCTTTCCTATCAATGAATTACAGTTTAATCAAACATCACTAAAAATACTACTGTTTTTAACATTAGTTAACATTAAATAAATGAATTTGGTTTTCCAAGATGTAAAGAACCTGCCAGTAATTTTTACATCAAAATTCGTAAAATTGTTCTATTGCAATGTAACTCAACGATACAACGATTCAACTTGGAAATACAGAAGAAGTTTAATCAATAAAAAAAATCTCTGCTTGACGAACAATTAACACCTAGTATCAATAAGAATATTAGTTACATTCACACAGAAATCTTGATTTTATTAGAGATAAAAAGTAAGAAAGGAATAGTGTTTATGACTATCTCTGCATGTTTTTCTTAGCAGGACTCAGCAAGAATTATCATGTCTCATGTAGTAGACCTCTCAGTTTAAACTTAACACCAAGAGAAACAGAGGATACCACATAGTCATACTGAAAACGAAATTCCTCAACAAATCACATTCGTCAATACTTTCCTTTGTAAAATGACTGAAAGTGATTTCCTACTACGTGTTTGCAAAAATACTGTCAAAAACGTGAGGTCACAGACAATACGATTAATTTTAACCCCTTGAGATCAGAATTTGTTCAGGAAAAAACAATTTGACAAAATCTTTTCTCTCTCTTTTTTTTTGCGTTCATGGGCAAAATTTCTTCCAAATCAGCGAATTAATAGACCAAAATTAAATGTTAGCCAAGAAAGTACAATAAAATATATGATCATCTTTATTTCCAGAAGTAGGCCCTTCCATCTCTTAGGCTGTCTTCCAGGCATTGTCTTTTCTCTGAGAGTGTATTGGAGTATTTTACACGGTATCCTGGTTTTTTTCTCATGTCGAAACCACTTTTTCCAATACTTTTTTCAACCATTTGTGTGATTTTTAACTGAGCTGTTATTTTTCAATCTGGCAGTTCATCGCAGGAACTTCATATCCCCCTCAGTGAGGCGTCGCTCATCTTGTGCTTTTAATGACCAGGCTTCTGAGCCATAAGAAATATTGGTCTTGGTATAGTTTTATACGTATTAATCTGGTGTACCTTTGAACATTATTTGGATTAAAGACTTGCTTGATTTTCCTCAATGCCCTGTTCTAGTTTAGTATTTTGAAATGTATGTCTATTTCTTCCAAATTTGTTCCATGGCATCCCAAATATATAAATATGTTAACTTGTTCTAAAATTTCGTTATTTTGCATATAGGTACGCATTTCCTTAAATTTTTATGATTTATTAAATTTTCTGATTGGAATCGCCATATTAAAATTTTTGTCTGCCACGTTCAAGTAGCGTACTGAATATTGTGTATCATTTTCATGTCAGGGAATATATCTGGTCATTGGCATAGAGTCGGATACCGTCGTATTTATTTCTGTGTAGTTTTATGCATCCATGTATGCTTACTCTAAAGTATTTGTTTAATGAATTGATATTATAGAGTTACTGAGTTAAAGAGTAATTTTGTCTGACACATATTTAATAGGTTTTCATTCTGTTATTTCAGTTTTCAGCTACAAAACTATGAAATTTTATTTATAAAGATTGCATATCACCAATATTATCTGATTAGTTTTTACGTCAAAGGCTAGGGTGTCTAAGAGTTTACTTGGATTTACTCTACCAAAAGCTTTCTTGAAATCTATGAATGCCAGTTTGTATGTTAAATTCCAGAAGTTTTTCAACTAACAATTTTTAAGTAAAGTATCTGTCTGTACAACATCTTTCTTTCGGAAACCTTTATGTTCTTTGTCAATTTTATTATTGTATATATTATTCCTCCAATTTGTTTATTACAAGTTTTACAAAAATTCTTTACTCTCTTTTCAGGAGATTAAAACCTCTGTAATCTTCACAATGTTTACGATTCCCTTTCTTAAAAATGGTGATGATTATAGCTTTATTCCAGGATTCAGGTGGTGGCTCTCCTTCCCTTACTTTATTAATAAGATGTAGATATCTCGATATAAACGTTTCATCACATAAATTAAAGAATTATAGATTGAATAAAACATCTCTAAGAGCTCACCTGCATTTCTGATTTAGAAAGAGACCTGACAAAGCCAAACTCTAAAATTTAGAAAAGTTTAAAAAGCCTAGGACAAGAAACGAAATAAAATATAAAAATAAATGTCTTAATCAAGCTAACGTGGTTATGGTCAGAAAATGAAAATTATTAAGTCCGACGCCATTCAACTAACGGAAATTCTCTGCATCTCTTTATGCAATGGTTTTCTTTCTGTCGTAATTAATTTTATCTTCCATTAACTTGGTGGTTACATATTTCTTAAATACATTTCATTTTTCTTCTATACTTTTGTAAATTTCATTATGACAGTATTCAGCTCTTTCTTTCCTAGTTTTTTCTTCATCTCAATGATTTCATAAGCGGCTGGTGTCAATATTTTGCCGATATTATTCCATTTATATTTTATTGGTCTACCCATTTCAAATGCTGGGTTATTATTATTTTTTCTTTGTTTAAAAAGCCATCTAATACTAATATCTATTAGCAGGTTTATTTTGAAACATTCTTCCTGTTTTGCGGAATAACTCTTTAATCGTCCTGGATGAAATACCAATAACTAAGAAGCCAGTCAACAGGCGGTAATGTGGCAACCTCATTTTACTTATTAACTCTTGACCAGCACCCGATTATAAGACATTTTATTGCTTTCAAAATCTCGAAAGGAAGAATGGAGGCTGGAATAAAAAATCAACAAAAATAAAATATAATAATCTTATAATATTGATTTTGTACATTCTTTCTAGGTGTATGTTTAGTTTTGGTGAAAAAAAATGTGGCATTATTATTTTTATATTTAAGTATGCTCTCTTTTAGCTATCGATGGTCCCTTATTCTGCTGTAATTCATTTACTATTGTTATTCAAATTATTTATTAATAATATTATTACTATTAAGTGTAATCAAATTTGTTTTCTATCGTTTAGGTAAATTCGCTGTTCTCACTAGCAATTAAGGAATACATTGTTCTCACTTCTCACTAGGTAAAAATACTTAGTTTGTTAGTTTTCTGTGATTTTGATTAAACACAGTTCAGTGTAACTATATTAATATTCTATTCGTTGCATTTTATTCGCTAAACCGTTTATCGAAAATGATTATTTCTTGATTACAATTTTGTGTCCTCTTCATAACTGAAAGCTACAAGGAACTGATCTCAAATAGTTTTGGAAATATATCTGAACAAATATATTCAAAATTTTTGAGGGCAGACGCATGAAGCTCAGAAATGTTCCGTGATTTTCTCTCATATCACTCTCCGTTTCTATAAATACAATCCATTATGTCAAGTCATCTACTTATAACGTATCTACCACGGCTTCGGACGTAAGGCGGATAAAATAAGGGAAGAAATGTTATTAAAGATCTATTTCCTACTGCTAAATCGTTCATTCTGGTATAATGAGATTGTATATGCACAATTCAACATTAAAAATGTATGACAGCAGTAATTTTTTGTAACTGTAGTAGGAAAATTTTCAGGTATATCAATTTATTGTTAAAAGTCGTTGTTTCTAAAACCCTATTACTTAATAAAAGTATAACGTTCAAACTTACAGCTATAGTGAACGGCTCAGCAACAGAAGTTAAAGGAAATGAAGGAAGGTAAAACAATGAGTATAAGTCATATGACGTGTTTGACAAGGTTTAATTGCTAAGAACTTTACTGTATGTTTATTTTTTATTTTATTTTTTTCACTCTGTGAGATACGATGAGCATCAAACAAGTGATCTGTGTACATACAGAGTAATGATTGGTTCTGCCTTATGCCATAAATCTTAAGTATTTTCTTGTGTTAATAAAACTAGCCTCAAACAAGAAGATATAATGTCATGTGATGCCAGCTATTATTGACAATTGAATTAGGGATGTACATACCTGGCAAATTTCTAATGAATTCTGTTGAACATTACCAGTTCACACACATAATCACATATTGCAAATTTAATGTACAGAAATATACAATGCAATGTATTATAAGTTATATCGGAAAGAAGCTTGGAGTGGCTGTAAGAGGCAGAGAGAATGTGGAAAACTCAGTCGCGATAAAGGGCTGATCCACTACTGTCCGTTCTGCATCAGTTTCTCTCAAGTAGAGGAAACTGTAAACTAATCTCTTTTACCCTTGTTGCTTTTACTTACTTGGCACATAAAGGAAAAAAAGGTAGTTTTTGTTTTTGAACAATAATTTTGAGAAACACTAGAACATGAGAAATCGAAGATACCAAAAAATCATCTAAAAGTGCTTATAGGAAATTTCAATCTATAGATTGGCAAAGAATAATAATAAAAAGCAACGGTACAAAATTTCCCAGCACACAAATGCACCGACCAGAGAGGAAAACGGCTAATCATCTTTTGTACCTAAAGCTAATGTCAACGTATTTCAGAAAATTACCGAGGGGGAAGAAGACTTGGTCTTCACCTAAAACATAATTAATTTCTTTCCAAATAGGTCAGGTATATGAAAAAATATGAACATAACAATCAGAAGAGGTTTAAGCATAGATTCAGACAACATTTTATCAGAGAATAGAACAAAGTTTCAGCCCAACATACCGAAACATAACCCTGAAATATTATAGCCACGATATTGTCAGCAAACAGGAATGAAAAAAACTTAACAGAAAAAAAAATTGGAATGATATCAGAGAGGTAATAATAGAAACAGTGTTAGAATTATGACAGTCACCAAGAAGATGAATTCAAAAATGGAACGAGACCTTTGATGAAGTGATAGTACAGTGATATAATGTAGACTAAGATCTTGGAAGAATTGGAATTCCCACAAGACAGAAAATGACTTGAATGAATTCAGGGAAACAAGAAAACAGAAAACGATAAAGTCGGGACTTGCAGGAATGATAAAAATTATCACAAGAAATAGACGTGGATTAAAAAAAACTGATTTAGCAAGTTTTACAAACAAAAAAAAGAGATAAATTGATTAGATACAAACCTTTGAGCGTCCACTTCATCGGTTCAGTGGGAAACTGATAACCTACGCGGAGAACTGTGAGTTTATAGCGTCGAGGATCTTTAGAGTGTGAAGATCGATCATGTCTTGATTGTACGTAACCATTACAAAAGACTTCATCTTCAATACCACCAATAGTTATACAAGTAGGACATTACATTAGCCACCTTAAATTCAACAATATTCCAGATGGAAAAGGTGAGATGTGAAAACTAGGAAGAAAACTGGCAGTCCAATAGATACAAATAGTTATAAAAGAATGCTGGGAAACACAAACGATACCAAAGGATTGGAAACATGCATTAATCCCTCCAACGCACAAGAAACGAGACTGGGTAGATACCAACAACAAAAAGGCATTTCTTTACAACCAGTCTCATGCAAAATCTTCTCGAAGGCGCTTTTAGACAATTATTATTATTACCTTTTCTTCCTTATGGCTTTACGCTTCGTCCACAAATAGATCTTTAAAGGTGTGAAATTACTGAGGCAAGGAACGGCAAGGAACAGCCTCTCCCAAAACACGATTTCAAAAGTTAAGTTCTTAAGTGAAATCTCTTAACACCTCAGAGGAAAATTTGAAATAAAATACCGTGCTTTCGATGATGATGTTGCAGTAATTTTCAATAATGTAACTGATGTTAAAATAATAACAGAAACTTTCCATGAATTTGCAACTGAAATGGGATTAAAACTTTTATACCGTAAAACTAATTCGGTGCGGAATAAATTAAATAGAGAAAAATATAAAGAAACACAACACGGAAAGCTAGGACTGGTTATAAAATTAAATACCTGGAATAGAAGTTACAATCAAATGTACTGTATACTACTATCAAGCAAAATCAATACAACAAAAAATCAGACACTGTGCAACAGTAATTAAAAGAACGAAGATAACTTATGGAGAAAAAGGGAAAATTAAGATTTGTATAAGAACACAAAGAAAAATACTTCCCCAAAAGAAAAGAAGAATAAAATTGATTGGATACTTATATAGAAAGGGCAGCTATAGGTTGACCAATAAAATATCAGACTTGATTTCGAAACTATCATACGATGATCGAAAGAAACAATAGGGTATTTGGAAAGTCTGAAGATAACTGAAGACATCATTAAAAACAAAAAAAGACTTTGGGAAACTAATGGATGTTACAAAATTGCATTCAAAACTGCAATCCAAGAGAGTGTGATGTCTGATTAACACAGACAGGCCAATGTGATGGATACTACCATCACGCCAAATCAATACAAGAAAAAAATCAGTATCATAGGAGGTAAAATCAGTCACTATACAACAGTAATTAAAACTGAGAATGTCAGTGGATCAGAAAGCCTGACATTGAATAAAAGAGACGCTGTACACGCATCAAGAAGTTCTGTGAAGAGAAGAGTCTTAGATTTCAAGCAATCTATAAGTGGTCAAATTTCAAGTAAAAATAAATGCATAGAATTGTAGTTAATGATGGCTACATGAAAAGCAGCCGTACATACAGCAACCGTAAAATACTTATTTACTGTATATGTGCACTATCAAAACACTGTCAAAATTCCAAACAAGTAACTCAGTGGAATTAGAGAAGTATTTGATTTCTTGAGGGAGTGAATCATAACAGTTAATTATCTATAAAATAAATTTTCGAGAGAGTTAATTTGCACAAGACATATATGTATAGCAATATAATTTCCTACTGCCAACTAAATTCCTTCTTACGTAAATGGAATTTGTACATTATAAAATGATGATGTACCATGAAGTACCATGGCAGCTGAGCTGAGTTATTTTTGATTTTCATGTTTGAAGGACAGGTAGCAGGATATTCAAAAGAACGAGAGATACACAGCAACTACTAACAATAAGAAAAGAGCACAAATTATCCTAATCATTCTTGACAACCTGGTTAAAACGTGAAATTTTTGAGAATATAAATCAACAAACGAGAACGTAAGGCCGAGGAGAAAGACGAAACATAAATGTCTCCAGCAACACGTATTTGCTTGTATCCTAAGAAGAAACCTATTGTATGAGAGCCAAATCTAGTTCCCGGTCTGCATACTGCAATCAGTCTATGATGTTTAAAAGGCGTATGATACAACTCATTCAGCAAAAACCTATCCGATGTCAAGAAACTTCATGTAAATAGGTTTGAACTGTTTTTAAACGAACATTTAGATTAAATTTGACCCCCTTCTGTAGAATAAAAGGTGACTTTCGATTATATTTAATAATACCGTTATTTCAATAAACTACTGAATTTCCCTTTTTTTTAAATAAAAGAAAATAATTGTATCAAGTGTCAACACTATTCGTAGCAATAATAAGAAACCGTATTTCATTATTTATCAATTATAAAAAATTTAATATTATGGACAAGTTTTCACAAAAAAATTTTATCAACTAGCAACTATGTTCGTAGCAATAATAAGAAATTAATTATCATTTATAGAGTAACTGAACTTGAGGGCCAAATTTCAGTTTCAACCACATTTCTTTTGAAATGTTTATCTTGCGTAGAAAAACATAAGTCCCTATGTACGAATGTCTATCTGTCAGACTTTTTATAACGCAGATACTTAAAGCAGGTAATCATCCGATTTTTTAAAAATCTTTTAAAAGCGTAGTACGATGTTGTAGGAGCATCATTTGTTCAGTTAACTGTCAGCTACCGACGTGAAGAGAGCTTCAGACAAAGTAGTAGGACGCGGTTGCTTGCAATCGCCTCTCCACGCTTGCCTCCATTTCTTGCAGACAACGGAATAGTGTGCCAGCTGCTCCGGATCACATTAAACGCTCATCCGTTTGTGCGGCTCCTGGGAACCAGCGAGAAGTGTAAACGAAGAAAGCTGCAGGCATGCAGACAAGACGGCCAGGAGTCCTGGATGGTAATTGCTTGGAAGACAATGTCGTCACACCTCTGCAGCCAGGTATGTGCAGACGCTGCTAGGGCAGGGGAGCATCTTGTCTTGCAACTGGACCAGCTGACACACATCTCAGCACTGGGCCAAACATCTTACCCGCCCTACTGGTTTCGTGGGAGCCCAGACTGGACACCCTAAATCGAGAAACCAGTGCCCTGCTCACCCCTCGCATACTTGGTTTCATTCACCTCAAGTACGGTCACAGTAAACATTATTTACGATAATATACGCCTATTACATGCAAACTCAATTACTTGTAACTTTCATTCTAGCGGATTTATATAAACACCTATTTTATCACCATCATTTTGTTCTCTTATTATTTTGTTAGTTGGGGCGTTTAAGAACTGTTTTTCAGTATATGAGATCAGTAAAATAACTGAAGCAAACGCATTCAGCAGTTAGTTCCGAGGTAACGTTATCTTGGACTACTTATTTAACTGAAAAGTGGTAGCTTCAGTTCTTTGGCATAAATCGGAAACTACGTATTTTAGGAGTGATGTATGATGGAACATTAATATCTCTTTTAATATGAATATAGGCTGTTTCTATTACCTCATGTTCGTTCGGGGAGAGAGAAACTATGGTACATCTGTTGTCTTGTCCACAAATCGGAATGAATGTATTCCAATTTGACCAATCAGATACTGATAAAGACATCGCTTTGGCGGTAAAACTACCTCATATTTGATACTGTCATCGACACGAGAAGAAGACTGTTTCAGTTGATAATAATTGCTGTTCTTTTTATTCTCTGAGAATTTTATAAATTTGAGAATGATTGAAAATTACATGAAAAAAAATTACTTTTACATGAAACGTAGAAATCACTGCAAGATCGCTTGGTTACAGCGGTCTGCCACAGAGTCTTCATTTTGATGTTTCTGATTAACATAGTTACAATTTGCCAAAAGCAATCAGCGTACAGAACCCGCTGAATAAGTTTTTGTAAACTGGAAAAAAAATGTTAAGTGCCCAACGATTTATATTATCTGTAGTGCATAGACGTAGTTTTTGTCGTTGCTTCGTTTGTTTACGTATTCTGTTAGGTTCCTCACATACGCCTTCGTTTAATCTCCAAAAATGCAAAGACCGTTTCTTGATGCTGAACTAACCCCAAGTTCAATCAGCCTGAAGATAGCTCCGAAAACTGAGCCGACAATACCATTTAAATGCTGTGACTATGAATGTGTTCTTAAAACGTTTTATGGGCATCAGAGTGTGGACTAGGAAAATAAATGTCGGTTTCACAAGAACCAACTGGTAACGTCACTGTATCATTAATTTTTTTTTAATACTTTATCTTCTTGATTAAAAATTTGATTTCGATAGATGGTATTGTTGCCAGATTAGCTCAATATCTTTACACGTATATCTACATCAAATGTCAGAATGCAAATGTCAATTCTGTTAATAGAGAACGTTGGTACACGTTTGATATTCCTCTGCATCAATTTCATTTCAATATTTTGTTGTGGAATGTTTGTATGGATCTTTGTGACATTTCAACCCACTAATTTTGTTTTTGACGTCCATTGAGGGAAGTAGCATTTCGCAACATTCCATGAATAACTGCACAGACGCTCATAATGTGCTCCTTACAGCTTTTCAGTTTGCTCCGTTACTATCGATCGATAGAACCATAGTGTTCCATATTTACTATACGAGGCGTATTTTTTAAGTAAGTACCGTTTTGTAACACCGTGGCTGCAGCGCTACGGTCGGCGTTCCGCGAATGCGCACTGGGTACCTGCATCACTTGCCTACGCATTGACGTCATTACAGTCTAATTCTTCCTTGTTTACATTGTTCACTGAGTGTTTAAGATGGCTCCGATAATCGTGAGTCCCGCCGACTGTGAAGTACGGGCTGTTATAAGATTTCTTTGTGCTAATATCGTTCGATATTCATCGTGAGATCTGTGCAGTTTACGGAAAAAACATTATGAGTGATGGAATGGTGAGAAAGTGGGTGAGAGCATTTAAAGATGGCCGCACAAATGTGCATGATGAACAACGGAGTGGGCGTCCTTCGGTCGTTAATGAAAGTTTGGTGAAGAAAGTGGACAATAAGGTGAGAAAAAACAGTCGCTTTACGATTTCCTCCTTGTGTGATGACCTTCCTAATGTTTCTCGTAGTGTTTTGTATGGCATTGTGACCGAGCACTTGAATTACAGAAAATTGCGCTCACGTTGGGTACGGAAAATGTTGGCGGATGTGCACAAAACCAAACGTTTAGGTAGTGCATTGAATTTCCTTCAGCGGTACCACAACGATGGTGATGATTTCTTAAGCCAAATTGTTACGGGCGATGAGACATGGGTGGCCTACGACACACCTGAATCAAAGCAACAGTCCATGGAATGGCGGCATTCAGAAAAGTGAAGTTCAAGCAAACGATTTCTGCCCGAAAAATCATGTGCACAATTTTCTGAGACAGGAAATGAGTATTGTTTCTGGAATTTCTGCCTCGTAGTGAGACAATTAATGCAACAGCTTATTGTGAGACATTGGAAAATCTGTGGCGTTCAATCCAGAACAAAAGACGTGGCAAGTTGAGCAAGGGTATCGTTTTGCTGCATGACAATGCCCGTCCACATGTGGCTAATCAGACCAAAGATCTCATCACATCTTTTCGATGGGAAAGTCTAGATCATCCTCCGTACAGCCTAGTGACTACCATCTGTTCCTGCATTTGAAGAAACACCTGGGCGGTCAGCGTCTTGAAGACGATAACGAAGTCAAAACAGTTGTGATGCAGTGGTTAACAAGTCAGGTGGCAGACTTCTATGAGGATGGTTTTCAAAAACCGGTACCACGTTATGACAAGTGCCTCAATATTGAAGGGAATTATGTAGAAATGTAGAGTAAGGTACAGGCTTTCATGTAAAAATAAAATTATCTTTATATTTAAAGATGAATGTATGTTTGTTTGTTTGTTGGTTTGTTTGTTTGTTTGTTTGTTCTTCATACAAATACACAGTTTTCATCCGATCTCGATGTAACTTTGCACACTTATCCTTTGAAACAAGGAGAAAAATACTGTCCACATTTGGTTGAAAAATTATCTGTATAAATAACACATTTTGTCTCATAACTTCGAAATACGGCGATAGACAGACACGTTGAATATGGACGTTTCCGTACCGTGCTTCCGTGTAGTGGACTGCCAGCTCAATGGCTAAAGTGCTTGCTTACAAACGTCGTGGTCTTCGATTCAAATCTCCGTGGAGGCTAAGATTTTTAAAAATTGTTTTTGATCGTAAGAGTCACGGTTGGGCCGTCGGTTATTCGGATTGAATTATAAACTGTAGATATCACAAAGGTAGGGGTGCAACCTGAGGCAATTCGTAGGTAGTCTTGCAATACAGTAGATGTACACTTTTTTTACGTTATATTGATCCACCAGGGGTGATTCGTAGTCAGTGTGTGTGTAATCGGCATTAGGAATACTATAAATGCGGAAGTAAGTCTCTGTCTTATGTTACGTTTTGACAATTAAATGCCTATACCGATAATGACGGAATTTGACGAGAAAATCTGTAGGGAGAGCACTGGACTTTGTTTGTTCTTCATACAAATCAACAGTTTTCATCCTATCTCGATGAAACTTTGCACACTTATCCTTTGAAACAGGGAGAAAAATACTGTCTACATTCGGTTAAAAAATTATCTGTATAAATAACACATGTTGTCTCATAACTTCGAAATACGGCGATAGACAGACACGTTGGATGTGGACGTCTCCATACCACTTTTCTGTGAAGTGGGCTGGCAGCTCAGTGGCTAAAGCGCTTGCTTACGAACGTCGTGGTCTCCGGTTCAAATCTCCGTGGAGGCTGAGATTTTTAAAAATTGTTTTTCATCGTAAGAGTCAGGCCTGGGCCGTAGGTTATTCGGATTGAATGTTAAACTGCAGATATTAGAAACTTACGAGTACAATGCGAGGCAAATCGTAGGTAGTCTTGCAATGTTGTAGGTTTACACTTTTTTACGTTATAATGATCCCTCAGGTGTTGTTCGCAGTCACTGTGTGAGTGTGAACCACAGTAATACTAATATAAATACGGAAGTAAGTCTCTGTATTTTTGTTACGTTTTGACGACTATATGGCTATATCGTTGTGATGGAATTTTATAAGGAAAGCTGTGTGAAGGGCACAGGATATTTTTTCCAGTATGATTAACAGTTGTAGTCACGAAATTTTGAAATCTTATCGAATAGTGACAGAAATATTTTGAAAATTGATTCTCTTCAAGAGGCAGGTTCGACGGTAGAATGATATAGTCATAGCTTTCCTGTCATATTATGCCGACTCGATATTGTTTGGGACCAGTCCTTCGTTACCAACAACTTTTTATATTTAATTCTGGCAAAAAAATTCTTAATCCACGAGTACGAAGTCGCGGGTACGAGGGTAGTTGATATATATTTGCACGTCTTTTTTAATTTCAAAACGGTACTTGCTTATAAAACATCCCTCGTACCTCCAAGTAATATCGTTTTCAGTTAAGCTACTGGTCTGATTTCACATGCTGATGCTACCAGTCTGACTGTTTAGTTCTTACTCTTACACCATTATTTTAAAATTCATCTATACACATTACAGAATACTGATTGCATTTCTGTCAGTAAAATTATGCTGGCAGTCCGTTTCGTACTATCCTGAAACCTGGTGTCCCACCATTACACGCTTTTGCAATGTGATGAATACGATACACAAGAGTAATTATAGGCGCAAGGTTAAAAGCAAATATTGTGAATTGCGGTGTCTATACAGTCATAATTCAGAGTCATATGTATTTAACCGCGTTTTTTGACCCTCCACAATACAACACCACATCAAAAATCGTGGAACTAGTTCCATAAGTTCCAGGATAACTTCATCTGCATTGTAATAAGCTTTCTATCTGTTATATTGCTGAGGTTTCATCATTGGTAGATCGTTTACGAAAGATAGGCATGAAATTTCGGTACGATTTTTATTTCTTCAGAGTTGTAAGGGTTTCCAGAAAATTTTAAGTTCTTTTCCTGTTCTCGGATGACTTTGTCCAAAACAAGAGAACTGGAGACAGACCGTCACACTGTCGATCATCATTCTTGGTTTGAAGCAGTACAGCTATCTCGCCCATGAGTTTCGCTTCCGAGATTAGGTTGGCGAATGTTTGTTTGACGAGGTTCATGGTTATTGTCCTTGTTCTTCGAGGATGATGAAGAGAGAATGGAGGTCGATTGAGCCCCTCTGAAATCCACAAAGGAGCAAATGATCGGGCTGTTCCTCAGTGCTTTATATCTTATTTCTGTCTTTAGGTTGAATCTATGTTATAGGCAGTTCCGACCGGTAATGAGGTCGGCTTGATATTCGTAAGTTTTGTGGTGCAGTTATACGTGGAGAGAGGCTGAAAGAATTTTGTATGTAACTTGAAGGAGCGAAATTGTTCCATAGATTTTGGCGTCAGTTTGTCTCTCTTCTCGTGTATTGGTTGAATGATGGCGCATTTCCAGTCCTCAAGTATTTTTTTTCTCTGCTATATCTCTGTCATGACTTGTGTGAGTTCTTTGAGGCAATTCGATCCAAAGTTTTTCAATAGTCCAGCGGTGGTAGCATCCTCTCCAGATTTCTGTTGTTTCTCAGTTCGGGAATTTGGTTGTGAACTTCCTTTTTGAGGGAGGTGGTGATTCCGGATAGGTTTGGACAGGAGCATATTCTGGAAAACGTGAAGATGGTTCAGGCAACTGAGACGTTATAAAAGTATTGTGCTAATTCTCGAAAATTTTCCTGATTTTTCAGTGTGAGGCATTTCATACGAATCCTGAACAGAAGTTCTTGACGTGTATCCTCGGATTATTCCTGCGAAAGTTTCAATCAAGTCTCGGTTGTTGTAGTTGAGGAGGTTTTCTTCGATGAGATCCAGTTGTTCCTTCATGATTTTTATCATCAATTCTCTGATTTCATATTTAAGAGTTAATATTTTCTGATATTTTAAAGAAAATCTCGTTAACGACATGGTGGCTCAGTGGTTACTGCCTCTGACTGTAGGCTGATAGGTCCCTGGTTCGAATCCCCGTCTCAACGGGGATTTTCGTAAGCCCTTAACACCACTTGCACCTCTGGGACATCCTAGTGTGTAATGTGAAGTACGGCAGAACGCTTCCGTGGTTCGCATTCCATGCTAACTTAGGTCCCCTCTAATATTAAAAACCATAGTTGTAACACTGATGTGTAAACATACACCGCAAATTCAAGCCAAACAACGACTTAACATGGTCTTAGTTGGCTCAGACGAACGTATATACATTAAATAGAAAGGTTTGTAAAATATTTCAAATGCTTATTAGACTTAGGCAAAATATGTCGATGTAGAAATGTCGATATTTTATCATAAACTAATCGACATTTATCATCGATATTTTTATTATCGATGTATCAAAAATCGACATTTCATTTGAAGTAACAATTTTAAGTACCAATTTGATATTTTTGTACGAACACAAGTCAGTATGCAATTTAATACATTACATATATATTGGATAAATAAACGTAGATATCCGATCTTCTGAAAATATTTTAAAAAGGGAATTCGTAGTAATTTAACAGCTTCTTATCAACGATTAAGAGGTTTATAAAAAAGCTATCAAACTCGAACAGGTTAATGATAACTTCATTTTTTTTTTGTCAACATATTTGAATGTTAATTGTTAGGTTATTTTTATAGTTGATGAATATTGATTAAGCATTGGTGTTGCGACGTTGAGTGTTGACATTAATTAACAGCTTCTCTTCTCAACTTATTTTTTCATTGATGAATAACAATTAACGCGTTGACACAATATCTGATATTCCAAGCCTTTTCTGTGCCGTCCTAAAGAGTGGCTTCTAAAGTTATCTTGGAAGCACTGGACAGCAGGAGTGGACTGAAGGGGGAACAAATAAAACAGAGAGTTTTTTTGATGTCTATATCAAACGAATACTGGTTTGATAGATTGTAAAAAATAAATAAAAAAGGTAAATTAGTAAAGTTTTCCGTAATGTTTGCATGCGTCTTTAATTTTCTTAAATATTCTGATAAATTTTAGGAACATTTTTAAATAATTAGTTTCCTTACGCAAAAATCACCATATCGATATTTTTTCCTCGGTATATATCGGTACTGTTTGTAAATATCAGCACGAAATTTATAGATTTATTTTTGTATTTGCCCATCCCTAATGAAAAAAAATTATGAAACAGGAGAGATTCCTACTGATTTTAATAACAGCGTCATCATCACACTTCAGAAGAAAGCACAAGCTGACACGTGTGAGAATTATTCCACCATAAGCCTAACATAACATGCTTCAAAATTACTGACCAGAATAATATACAGAAGAATGGAAAGTGTAATAAAACGTATAATTAGGAAAAGATCAGATTGGGTTTAGGGAAAACCGCGGTACAAGAGAAGTGATTCTGGCACTAAGATAAATCCTTGAAGGGCGGAACAAGAAAAACAAAGATACTTTAATGGCATTTGTTGAGTCAGAAAATGCTTTTGATAATGGTAGGTGGAACAAAATGTTTAAAATTTTAAAGAAGTCGGGTCCAAAATACCAAGATAGAAGAATATAATCTATATAAGAATCAAGTCTAATAATAAAAATAGGGAATCGTGAGAGACACGCATCAGTTTAAAAAGGATTTGAGGCAAAGTTGAAATCTATGCCCCTTAATATGCATCTTATATGTAGAAGAAGCAATAAAGGAAGTGAAAGAAAGATTTGAATGTGGCATAAGTGTTCAAACAGAAAAAAAAATCAATATGCTACGATTTGCTGATGACACTGTCTTGTTAGCAGAATAGGCTGAGGATACTGAGAAGTTACTGAATGTCATGAACAAAATACTGAAGTAACATTCTTGACTAAATTTAAACCAAAGTCAGACAAAAGTGATTAAATGTATCAGAAATTATACCAACAATACTAGATTAAATATAAAAATTAGGAAGTAAACTTACAACCGATGGTAGAATCAGGAATGATGTTAAAAGTAGACTAGCACTAGTGAAAAGAGCTTTCATAAAAAAAAAATCTTTTATTTTCAAATGTTAATCTGGAACTCAGAAAGTGCGTATCAAAACTCTATGTCTGGAACATTGCACTTTATGGCAGCGATGCATAGACTTTAGGAATACCATAAACAAGAAAATTTCAAGCATTTGAAATGTGGTTTTATAGAAGGATAATGAGAATTAAGATAAAGTGCAAAATAAACGAGTTTTGGAAATGATGGGCGAGGAAACAATTTTGTGGAAGAGTCTTACAGAAAGAAGATACAGGATGGTAGGTCATATTTTGATACATGCAGAATTGGTTAACATGTTAGTGGAGGGAACAGTCGAATGTAAGACCTGCAGAGGAAGACAGAGATTAGAATATATGAAGCAGATAATTGAGGACGTGGTTTTTAAGATGTATAGGGATGGCCGAAAATTAACGTCGCACCGCGATCGGAAAGTTACAGTGACAAAAAGTAACTGTGGCAGAAAGTGGTCGTGACTGAGTAACATTCTCGGGACAGAGGCGCAAACTGTGATCGGCAGAAAATCACGGATTCAGCGGAATGGGTTAGTAGCAGTAAGCGAAAGGAAGACGTTACTTGGTCGCTGTCACCTCATACGTGATCTTATTTGACGCGAAGACCGTGAGTTCTGAATTAAAGACTACCGATATGTCTGTTTTATGTCACAATTAGCAGTGTTCTCCTCGTTTATAGTAAAAATAGACTGTCTTAAATAGACTAACGCCTTTTTGGTGCCGTTAATGTTATTGACAAAACCCGGTTACATTTGACACAAATTTAATTTCTTTTAAAAGAATAAGTAATGAATAAATTTACAGCTTGTTGTCATTAAATACGGGTTTACTGGAATAGAAAAGAATTTGGTCAATATTTTTTTTTTAAATTGTACTATTTCCATCCTTGGTTTCTCCTAAAGAGCGGTAAAGCAGGCATATTAAATGATTGTATTGCTGATCTTACTACCATCACACATTCTTGATTGCGACAAGTATTTTTAGCAGTATAATATAATTGATAACTTTTTGCAAATGCCTTATTTCTAGAGTTAATATGGACACTAATACAAGCGATTTATGATATCTGTATTAGCAATTTCCCTACAGGAGGGATTGTGGTTTGATAGGATGAGATCTAAATACAATAAGAATGCTTTATTGTTCTCAGTTTCATATTTTCAGGGTATTTCACAGTTGTGTGGATCTAGCATAACTTCTCAATTGTGAGGTTCAGTCTTATAACGAGTACACAATTACGTACATGCTGACACTTTTGTAGATGTATCACTGTTGTTTTCTATTATATAAATAGTACTAAATTTAAACTGTAAATAAACAATAAAACCCTTTCTACCAATCAGATATTCCTTTGCAATGCTTGTCACAGATGTTCAACTATGAATTACATGTCTCTGTTTTCTGTACCCCATTTCTCTGCATATCTCCCTCTTCCCAGCAGTCTTCATTCTTGAAGTCTTGCTGTGCAAGGAATTTCACACGTCAAATGAAAAAGTGATATCATACCAAAAACTGCAATATTCAGTTGAAAAGAGTTTAGGTCTATTAGATCACCGGACCAATAATATTTATTCTGTCACTATTCGGGTCTGAATGACACCAGGTCTATAGAATTTTTTTGCAAGCTGGAATTCTTGTATGAATATATCTGTTCAAAACTACTGAGGTAGAAACACGTAATTCTCGCAGTATCATATATCTCCATACTACCCATCCTGTCATGACATTTAAACTCTGTGTAAAAAATAATATGAAGAGAAAACCATCTTCATTGATTTCATCTACTACTGGAAGTTATATCACGTATTTACAGTTAGCTCGGAAGTCTGATTATCCTTAAAACTAAATGCTGTTTGTAGTTATCAATGAACTTCCGTTTTAACTTAACTGGAGTGCTGACCAGACAGTGAACGTATAGACACAATTCTTTTATTTTAATCAAAATAAAATTTACAATCTGAATTTTTATTTCATTACCCTAACAACAGAAAATGGAGGTATTGAAAGCACCAGTATCTCCTATCATTTCCTAAAATTATGTATAAATATTTTTAAAAGCTTGTATTTTGATTCCAACACCGATAGAAGTAGTGAAAAGAAAAATGTTCACTAAGTGCTTACATTAAATGTGACTGTTTCGTGTATAATAAATTTCTCAACTGGCAACACTGTTGTTTTTAGTTTAGGATCTGCAGAATAATTTGCATTGTACATGTGGCAAGGACTAATGATACAATGTTCATCAGTGGTGTTTATATCCTGTTAAAAACATTTCATACAAATAAAAATTTGATGGTAAAAGGGTATGTGTACATATATAGATGAAATTAATATATGGAAAAAAGAATTTTCTGCTCATCTTGAAGATATATCATATGGAGTATGACATTATGATAAATTTCTGAATGTAAATTTTTAGCAATGTGCTGATTCTTATAAGACAAAACTCGTGTACGATGATTATTCGTGGAAAGGCATTTGATTAAAATACTATTGTTCCCGTTATTTTGCCATGAAAGGTCTCAGAATCTCTGGAAGGAATTTAATGATATAGGACAGCATCTTGATAAATTGTTGGTTAAAATGTCTGCTGATAACAACAAGAGGCAGAGCTGGGATGGCTGGAAAAAAAATAATTATTTCTGTAGACAGTGGTAGAAGTAGCTGAAAATAACAGAGGGCAGAGAATTTACGATTATTATTTTTATTAATTTTTAATTGCGACGGCGCTAACACCCCGGTGGATATTCCACAGTCATCCCCGTTTCTTATATACAAATTTTTAAAATTATCTTTTATAATTAGAATTTTAAATTCCTCGACCATTTACTATTATGATTCACAAGTTTTATTTCTAAAATCCTTAAGCGTTTTTGGAAAATCATTCATCACTACTCTGGGTAATTTGTTCCAATCCCTGACACCCTTACCAACAAAAGAAAACTTTCCAACTCCCTTATGCATGAAATGGAGCGCAATGTTGTGGTGCCTCTCAATAGTGTTTTTCTAATGAAAAAATTCGCAGTTACCAGTGCAGAAATTACATATTTTTATATTTTGGATTATTCATTTGGTAATCTATGTACTTGCAAATTTGAGATAAAGAAATTATAACTTATTGTTCGCGGATATTCCATTACAGCTGCAATCACAGAAAAATTAGAAAAATTGTTATGAATAATCATCTTGCGAAATTATGTGTGAAATATTCAATTAACACATTTAAAAAATTACAGTAAAAATATAGGATTCGTCAGAATATCAGTATATTTTCTTTCCACTAGAGAAACATTCAAATTGCGTAACTTCCACAGATTCCCAATTATCACAAAAAACGGTAGGCAGAAGATATTTTGTTCTTCGCAATAAAATAAAAGTTTAAATCGCAGTAGGCAGTAAGAAGAAAAATTTTGAAGCACCAAATTATATATCTTACACAGTATTTATGGTTATAAAATTGTGTGCGCTTAGAGACGCCTGCTCAACTAATTTAAGTTTTAACAATTTTTCGCTTATCACAATTTAAAAATCTTCACTCAGCCGTCTGCACGAACTCTAAACGTGATTTTCCGTTGTTCTGCTACATTTCACAGTGACAGTGATTTGCTGTACATTGCCATCTGGTGCCAACTACAAGCATTATTCCTTAGACATGATCTTGTCACAACAAGCCTCATTTGCATATTAAACGTGACTGATCGTCATTACATTTCACTGTCTCAGTGATTTCGTACATGTTGCCATTTGGCTGAAAATAGGACTGTTGATAATATATCGATATATTGAAATATCGATATTGTTTTTTGAGAATATTGATATATATGAGTGATATTTTTAGGGCGATATATCGATATTTCGATACTAAAATCTGGATATCGGCTTAGATATTTTTTTAAATAAGATATCATTTTACGTTTGATCTGAGTGACACTATATCCCTCAAATTTCTGTTACGCATAGAGATCAGCAAGCTTAAGTAAATCTTACTATAATTAATTTGGAAGTCATAGGTTCCAAGTTTACTCAGATGTTGACAACAGTGTAGGCAAATCATTGCTCGCCCAGCACGAATGGAACGCGAGCCCATTGGTTGAAATGAACATGCGCATTGTCCAGGGAACTCCATTGTGTTAGCAGTAATAGTGGGAAGTATAAATAATTAGATAGCAATAAAAGTAAAACAAGTCAGAATAACCTATCAATACACGAAACTAAATGAAATACCACCAAAAAATCTTATCAAAAAAGTTATTTAAATTGCCCATAATGCATGCGATGACATCTAAACTTCTACCTAAATAAATGCCTCAACTGTATTTCTTATCAATTAAAGGATGTATTAATAAGTATTGGGATCTACTTGAGGTTATATACAGGCTATAAATACATCAACTGCGAGAAAGTTTTTTGACCGCTACTCACGCGGAAACAACCTTGAGAATTTTATTGGGGTTTTCGAGCACAGTGCAGCCTAGTATCTCAAGAGTAACATGAAGACTTCGGCATGTTGATAAATAAGTGAAACAATGCCCATCTGTTAGTTTCGTTAAACGCAATTCACGATAAAATTACTATTTTTTTTGTTTTGTTTCGGATGATGTACAGACCATGACCAAATCACAAAATAGAGTATATTTCATTTTGTGGAAAGCAGAAAAATTAAGTATTGTTTTTTGAGTATAATCGGGTGTTTTTGATTTTTCGGAAAGCTGAGAAATGAAGAGAAAAATGTCGGAAATTGGTTTCCTAATCCCGAATAGCGCGATTCATGAAAACTCATTGGTCGAATTTTAATGGTGTTTCAATTATTGCAAATGCCGTGGAGTCAGGAGTAAAATAAGATATGCTTCATTTTGGTGTTATGTCATCAAGCTGAGAAATTAAAATAGAAGTTTCCCAATTTAGTACCCATTTAAATGTATATTACTTCCCTCAGTCGAAATATTTACTGTGATACTTACCAAACGCCAGATGTTGTTCGGTATTGAAATGAAACCTATATTTGTTTCTAGTAGTTTTCGTGCCTTGAATCTCACATTAAATGGTGGGTCCACTTTTCCTGGTAGAATTACCGGATTAATTAAGATGACTCCGACAGAGGATTACTGAGCACCCGCTAATAAAGTATCCCCTTAGGAGCATAACAACAAACTTAGTTACAGATATACTAAAAAGCTGTCAGATCCGTTAGCGAAGTTGTAGATAAACACTGTTGCTAGAAAAATGGTGATTTTCCTGTGCTTTCTGCTAATATTTATGTATTCTGTTCAATCATGCTGTTTTAATATCCGATAGTCGAGGTCCAATTGGATTGCTTACTGCATTCGTGAAATTCTTTACTACGCTTCGATTGAAAATTAGAAAGCCAAAATGTCAGTACAAGTAATTTCTATAGTAGACCTGACTTCATTTCTTAACCCTTTGCAAAACATAAAAACCAAGTGAAAGAATTATGAAAGATCACATTCCCGACTTCCAAGGAAGTGTTTAGGTGAGTAAGAAGCAGTAAGGCTCGTGTATCATAGGGTATTCGGGCTAGGTATGGAAAGGAAATACAACTTAATATGATGACTTCATGAACCTCCCCCTTGCAACATCTCTGGTCTCACATTTGGGAGGATGCCGGTTCGAATCCCCGTCCGGGCATCCTTATTTGGATTTCCCATGATTTTCCCAAATTACTCCAGGTAAATGCCGGGATCATTTCGTCAAAAGCACATGGCCAAATTCCTTCCTGTTCATTGTCCCCAGTCCCATCTAATGACTTTGACGTCGACGAGGCGTAAAAAATCCGTGCAACATGAAAGAAAGCCGTTATAAGTCCCGTGTTTAGGAGTGGAAGCCGACAGCGTTAACTTAAATAATTTGCATGATTTCAGAACTTATCATCTATTCAAATGCCACGCACTTCCTGGATGAAGTCAGCATGGATTTGATGCTGCGAGATGCAACATGCTATTTTAATCCACTACTTGTGCCGAATGATACATCAGCGGTTTATTAGATTTTTAAAAAGCGTCCGACAATGTGCATCAAGCTAGGTTACTTAAGAAACATCAGGGTTATGAGATATACCGACAAAACGCAGCTGGGTTGCTGACTTCCTGAAGGGTGGAACACACTATAGAGTTCTCAAAGGGGAGGGTTCCACAATGACCGCAGTGGGGTTCGACGTCTTCCAGGCAAGTCTGGCAGGGTCTCTACTGTTACACATATACATCAACTTTATACGACAGAACGGAAATGGAAATAAGGATATTTATCGATGATGTTACTATTTACCGAGGAAAAAAAAATTTCTAGGAACAAGGTGCTTTGTTACAAGTCATGGTTGTGAACGCGATAGACTGAGCCAAAGAAGTTCTGTTTACACTAAGCGCTAAAAAGTGTTGACTCGTGCATGTGGTTAAGATTCTGTTACCAGTTAACTCTGAATGAACAATTGATTAGACAATCCTTCGTGCGGTTGGTTTTGTTAAATACATGGGCGGAATAATTCGAAATAACTTGTTTTGGAATGAACATATTGAGAAAATAATTCGGAAAGCTAACCATTAGCTCTGTTTCCTAGCTCGCAATTTAAAACAGTATACACCGGATGTACAGACGACAGCGTTTAAGCAATAGTGCGAGTTCATTCGGAATATTGTTCTTGTTGTAGAACCCCCGTAAAGAGGGTCATAAAAAGCACTTTGCAAGGGCCAAAGGAAACCCGTGACGGTATATTTAGCAGAAGAGAGAGCGTAAGTTGATGTTGAAGGAGTTGGGTTGAGAATTCCTGGAAAAGGATTGGCGTTGTTCTCGTAAGAAATTAAGGATTTATTGGGCAATAAAACTTAGAATCCGCAAGAAGAAGGTCTCCAAAAACCACTTGCACCATTCTGAGCTAGGTTTTCCATAGTTTCCCTAGATCGCTTTAGGGCCTGGTTGCCTAACATATCTTGGAGACGTGCCACAATTTCGATTCAATGTTAGCCTGGGGGCCATCTAATACTTGCCTATAACAACAACAGATATTTAAATACAACAAAGCCATAACACAGTTTAATTATAATTAAAAAGGAAAAAATATCATTGAGATGTTGCAGATGTTTTTGAGCTAGCAATTTATGAATATTAAGCGAAAAATCTGAGGTCGACAGTAAAACCTAGTCTGAAATATGTTAACAAAGTAGGGTATTTATTTTTCACATAGCTGAGAGTTGATTTTTTATTTTATTTTTACAGGTATATGTTGAGCCAAATCTGCTTAAAACTTGCAATGCAAAATCACTCATTGCGGGTAAGTCTTCCTTTGGTAGCAATTTCCAAACTACTGTATATTAACAACCAACCGACCATTGCGGCCAAACTTTGTGGGACGCGGGGCTGGTGTTGGGCAGCCTCGCTATAGGGAAATGGTAGGATGGTTCCTCAAGATAACCCATGGGCGCCTTCTCTAATATCTGCACGTATCTTTTCCGATGCAAAAACGTTTACACATTAGAATAGGTGCAACGCAAACTCCACTGCCCACTTTGCACTGAATAGTGGAGTAATAGTAGAAGTTATTATGGGCAGCAAGTAGTTGTGGATAATTAAGTAAAACAGGGACATGTGGTAATATGCACTGCGCTCTTGTCACTCACTCCAGTCATTCGATATCTTCGGAAGTTAAAACTCATATTTACTTCAAAATACTTTCCGCGAAATTTTCAAAATGGTTTTTTAGTGATCAGTAATAGTAATAAACTAGTGACACCGAGCGTGGTGGCGTAATGGATAGCGTTCTGGCCTCGCATTCGGGAGAACGGCGGTTCGAATCCCCGTCCGGGCATCCAGATTTGGGTTTTCCATGGTTTCCCATATCACTCCAGGCAAATGCCGGAATGTTTCCTTATAAAGGCCATGGCAGAATTCCTTCCCATTCTTTGCCCCCAGCCTTTCCCGTCTCTAAAGACATTTTGAGAGACGTAAAGCAGTTAAAAAAAAAAAACTAGTGACACACAACATGCTGGCGTCTATGACATCACAGGTTATACGAATAATTTTTAATAATCTGTTGTTTTGTCTACTGCCTGAATATACGGATTCGTTAAATCATGAAATTAATTGAAATATGTATTATTATATTCCAAGTAACTACAGATTGATATATAATATGCAGTCGAAAGATTCCGCAGCTGCATAAATAGTTTCTTAAATATCCAGTTGTGTTACGTAATTTTGGCAGAATTGTGCATCTCAGAAGAAATACGTCTGCAGGATCGTAAGCATTTTAATGAAATTTTGTGTTAGTGAGGTTTAAAAGGAAATCTGTCCATCTGTGGAATAGTAGCCAGGGGAATTAAAACAGAAATTACTAACGGAATTACCTGTCATGATTTGTAAACGATAAAGGAAATACCAAAGATGGTGAGTTGCTATGAAATGGATTGATGGAGATAGAAACTAAGCATACACCAATGAAATTAGTTATAAGTACATTGGCAACTTTAGAGAATAACTTTGATGAAACAAGATAAATAAACTGGGTAATTTTGAAGCATCTTATTGACATGCAGATCAAGATGAGTGTAATTTATTAAATGTTATAGTAGAAAAAAGAAATGTTTCCTCTCTGATAAATGAATTTGGTCTGTAACAGAGCAGAAATCCAGTTTGATGGTGAAAATTGTAAAGTAAAATAGTTACGGAATTAAAAATGAAATTTATAGCTATAAGGGCGATGAAAGAACATGCGAGACATTTCAAAGTGAATCTAAACAAAATTTCTGAAGCAGATTTAATTGCTGAGTAGAGCACGCGAACGAGAAATAGTTTAAACAGGTAAAAAACATTGGATATAGATAAACAAAATCGTGGTTTACAGACGAAATAGGAAACATTTATGTGAGGGTGAAATATCATGAAGAGGCTCAAAGTAAAGAGCAAAGAAAACAGAAGAAAACTTTTAGAAACCAAATAAACATACATTTTTATATTGTATAAATGGTATTAATAATAATGTAAGTGTTTTTTAACCGACTTCAAAAAAGAAGGAGGTTCTCAATTCGCCTGTTTTTTTTTTTTTTTTTTTTTTTTTTTTTTTTTTTTCTTGTATGTATGCTGACTAGCGATATCTTCACCAATTTTGAACCGATTTAAATTAATTTTTTTTAGTGGATAGGGTATACCTACAAAGTGGTCCCATATGAATTTAATTGAGAAACGACCCCTTCTACCCCCCTCCACCCCCTAATTTTTATACAAATCCACATTTTTTATTCGATCTCGTTGAAACTTTGGACATATATAGCAAAAAATGAAGAGAAAAATACTGTCAACTTTTGGTTTAAAAAAACTGAACCCCTCTCCCCCTATCCACCCCCTTAATTTCTGCCAATTTTCTTTATTCAAAGCTACAGTCGACACCATTTAACTGATCTCCATTAAAGTTGGCAATTACATGTAGTTTTTCATGGAGAAGGATACTGACAAAAAAAAAAAAAAAAAAAAAAAAAAACCACCCCTCTCCCATTTACACCCCTTAATTTTATAGAAACCTACATTTCTTATCTGATTTTTATTGAACTTTGCCCATGTATACTTTAAAACAAAGAGAAAAATGCTATCAATATTTGGTTTTCCAATGCTCAACCCCTTTCCTCCTTCAACCCCGTTAACTTTTGTCAATGTTCTTTATAAAAAGCTACAGTCGCGATCGTTTGTCCGATTACCATGAAAGTTGGTGCTTATATGTATTTTTTCACGAAGAAGGTGTCTGACCAAAAGATCAAAAAACCACCCCCTCTCCCCATTAAACTGATAATTTTTATACACAACCACAGTTTTTATCCGGTTTAGACACAACTTAGCAAATTTTTACTATAAAACAAAGAGAAAAATGATGCCAACTCTTTTTTTGCAAGAAATGAACCCCTCTCCTCTTTTCCACCACCTTGATTTTTGTCAAATTCTTTTTAGAAAGCTACAGTCGACACTATTTGACCGATCTTTATGAAAGTTGGCACATACATATGTAATTTTTTGTGGATAAGATCTCTGACCAAAAAAATAAAAAAAACTACCCTAGCTCCAATTCCCTTAATATTTGTACAAAACCCACATTTTGATTCGATTCGATGGAACTTTACTTTAAAACAAATAGAAAAAGAAAAATACTGTCCACATAACTTTCACAAAAATGCAAACCCTATCCCCCTTTCTACCCCATTAATTACTGTCAATGTTCTTTATACAAAGCTGCCGTTTCTTTCTGATTTTGAAGGAAGTATGCACATGTATACAGCAAAACAAACAGAAATATACTGTCTGCATTTGGTTTCGAGAGTCCAAACTCCGCTCCTTCCTTACCATCCTTTAATCTACAGTTTCTATCAGATTCTGAAGGAAATTTGCACACGTATACTTTAAAACATACAGAACAATTGTGTTTAAATTAGGTTGCTGAAGCCCAACCCCTCTTCCCTTCTACCCCCACCCCTCCTAATTTCCAATGTTCTTTATAGATACCCACAGTTTTATAGAGATTTCCATGGACCACTGCACATGTCTACCTAAAAAAAAAATTTAAAAAAAATAAAAATAGTGTCTACATTCTGTTTACAAAACCCTACCACTCACTTTCTTACCCCATTTAATTTTGGCAAATGTTCTTTACACTAATCTACAGTTTTTATCTGGTTTCGATGGAAATTTGCACGTGTATACTTTAAAACGAAGAGAAAAATACTGCCCACACTAGCTTTACAAAAACCAAACTACTCTTCGTCTCCACACCCCTTAATTGTTTCTTTTATACATACCTATAGTTTTATCTGATATCAATAGAAATTTACACACGTATACTTTAAATCATTCAGAAAAGGTAGTCTACATTTGGTATACAAAAGCTCAATCCCTCTTTCCCTTTACCCTGACCCCTTTTAATTTCCAATGTTCTTTACTAAAATCCACAGTTTTAAATCCCGTCAAAATCAGTTAAGCTATTTTTAAGTCATGGCATAATATTTATAAAATAAATGTGTCGTAATGTCTCAACATGTACTTCAGATTTCAACTTGGATCCCAAGCTTTCACTTTGTGAAAACCAATTAATAATCTATATTTTTTGTGTGATGCCGGAGCATACAGATATAATCCAGAGAGATTTCTGTATGTGATATGTATTAATGCCCAGATGTTACATGTTTCGGTTATCGAGCAGCAGCTTTAACAGATGTTATGATAAGATCAAAACATAGTCTGACATTCATTAACACAACGCCCAATTCACCCCGTTCTGGAAGTGGTTGTGGCATATAAAGACAGAATACTTCTTTGAAAGGAAGCGCTTTAATCTCTGAGCTACCAGGAAGTTCGCAAAATGGGAACTGCTACGGCATATTTAAAATACCAAACGAACTATAATACCACTAAAAATTTAAAAATAAAATAGTTGTTTAAAAAAACATAAAAACCGTCATCAAAAAAAAAGCACTCAAAATTTTAAAATAACTTAATACCTTCCTTAGGAAAAAGTAAATCCAAATGGACAACATTTTACATTACTTTCATTGGAATTTTGACATTAATTAGTTATTTTTGGAGTCGGTGCCAGCGAAAGCAAGAAAAACAAAAAGATAAAAACAAGAAGGACTAACAATAATAAATATAAAATCATGTTACTGCTTACCTACAATTAATGCTAGAAACATGTTTCAACAAAACTGAAACATACAGATGATACGCCGATATTATACTCTGTAAATCGTTTACTGCATGATGTAACCTACCAACTGACACTGTTGCGCCAGAGATATGCCTGGATGACCAATAAGGCCAAGCCAAAGATTAAAATACTGTTAATTTGTTTCCCTAAGCTGTCTCCCACCATAATACCATCTGCCTCACGACATGCTGTAAAATATTGGGAATTTTTGTTCGTACTCCCCGTTTCGCCTCTAACGCCAAAAGGAGTTCAGTAATTCGATCTTCGCGATGTGACAGCTGGCAGCGACTCCAAAAATAAGTAATTAATTTCAAAATTTCAATGAAAGTAATGTAAAATGTTGTCCATTTAGATTTACTTTTTCCTAAGGAATGTATAAAGTTATTTTAAAATTTTGAGTGTTTTTTTTTGAAGGCGGTTTTTATATTTTTAAACTACTATTTTTTTATTTTGTTTTTTTTAACTGAAGAAATTACATAGCTACACGGTATCACAAGTATAACTTGGACCATAGTGTGCTGGTAATAAAGAAAGACGTTAATAACAATGAACACGCACATAATCTACCTAAGTATTTAAAAATTTAAACCCAAATGAAGCAGCATGTCTGGGATTGGCGAAAAATTGCATTCCTCTTATTTTCATTAAGCCATATTTTATTGCATATTTTTTGAAAAACTCTTCATATGTAATGAGTTTTCATAGTGTAGGAAAGAAAGATGCTGTATAACACCAAAAACATCTTCGAGACAACTCCCAATATTCTTACAATTTATTCTCAGTATGCATATTCTTTTATGTGCTTACTCGTACAACATTTTATTCTGTTTCCATTAAACGAACAAGTACACAATTTCAGTACAATAAACAAAAATGACTTGCACTAAACACAAATGTCATTGTCATTACTATAAAAAACTTCATAAAATATAAAAGAGTTTATACATATTAAAGAAGTATTTAAGAAATTCTGAGACCTTATCTTATTGGCAACTCCTTCTAATCCATCGAAGAATTTCTTCAAAAGAGCTATTTGAATCTAATATGCCTTTTGCAAAATTCAGTTACAAATTATAGTGTTTAATTGTAATTAGATAAAAAAAATAATAATAATACATTTTCACTGTGATGATTATTCATCATGTACATAACACTATGAGAGCAATTTGGAATAGAGATAAATAAAATAAGACAATGTTTATGAATATATGGATATATATGTTAATAGTAACAGCGGTCTAAATAACAAACGAATATATCTGAAGAGTAAAAGACTATTTTACTGGTTTTACTGATGCCTTAAAAGAAAATTACCAAGTGTTGTCACTTTATTCAACACTGCACTAATATGCACATGTATAAGGCATCTTTTCTTTAGTGCATCATGGCATCATGTAAAACGGCTGTTTACAATTGAAGTGCATGTGATATTACCACACACAGCCTCACATTAATATGTTTTTAATATAAATATCACACATCGGGCTTAGCATTTCACAAACGAAAGAGCATTTCTTATTAGGATATGTTTATAAGGTGCAGACATCGGATATTAGCAGACACTTTTTTAAATTTTATTTACGGAATTAAAATACACCTATCTTATAGGGAATGCGAGTTTAATTAATGGTGTAAAAACGAAATTTTATAAAAATTATTGATTGTAATTAGACCTCATATGCTTCTGGAAAGTGAAAACTATATGTGATTGAAGACAGTTTGATGTTTTGTGTTCATTTTAGATTGCTTGAAGTACTGAAGGTGTAATATGAAGGCACTGACACGATAAGACATAAATAGAAATGAGGATTTAACCTGTTTTTTATCGTCTATCTTTTCTACATCAAGTTAATTCATCGGGATAGTCTGTGTTCCCCAATAGAGATGATTCTCTTTCTAATTTGCTAAATGTGAGTTCGCATCATTTGTATAAAATTCATTTATCTTGTGATGTTATGATTTCAAAGTTCATGCAGGAGATTCGGCTTCATTAGTAGACAACGGGACCTTCACTTTCGGAATAGACGAAAATTCTGTAGTTAAAAGATTATTTTTTAGCTTTAAGTTCATCAACTTTCTTTTGTTACGGCTATTTATCCAGTTACTTCTATACAGATGTATTAATAACTGTGTTCTTCCGTAGTGAAGTCTATACGAGGCGAACAACACATTCAACCGATAACGGTAATGGAGAAAACGAACTCCAGCTAGGCTCGTTGCCAAACGCTATAGTTAATAAGTTGAGAGTTAGTTTCAGTGAATCCTCATTGATTTCATTCAGTCTGTTTTGAATATATTACGTGATGAAATTTGATTCGTAACAAGAACTGGTTACTTACTTTTTGACATTGAAGAATACAGATTGGGAGTTATTTATTGCTTATTATGTGAGAAAAATGGTTTTATGAAAGCAGACGAAGGAGCAGATGGAGGGAAGATTATTTTAGTAGATTGTACGTTCCTTGTTTGGTTCGTTCTTTTTTTTATTATACTTATCTGCCAATATTTCCACCCCTGATACTCAAACTTCAGTTGATTTCAATGTTAAAGCTACTTGTTGGAAAGTACTTTTCATGCCTCGTAGCTCCCTGCTACAAGATGCACTGCTCCCTCAGGTTCAAGGTTGCTTGACGAGAAATGTTGTTGACCTGTTATGCAGGAGGGTTGGTATAATGCTGATGCGCGTAGCAGGTGCTGAGTGTAAATCTTGTTTACTGTTATGAATCCTGTAATGTCATTACATAATTCTTGAAGAAGATACTACGTTTGCTCTCACACCTGGAGCATGGAAGATGCTATTGGAACACACAAAAGATTCGCAGCGAAGAAAGAATTATTTAAAATATTATCTATAACTGATCACTTGAATACTGTATACCAAGTAGGTCAGAATTTTATTATCTTCCTTACCTAATTAAAACTGATACACTTCAGTTATTGCAGATGTCTCTTTACGTCCAGTTAACATTTCGTCTTTTCAAAAACTTTCTGTAATATCATATTTTACATTTCTTACTGGACTCAACACATGGAATGCGGTTACAGGGAGAATTTTTTGGAAATAATTTTGCAATTTTTATTTGCACTATTGTTAATTTTTTGTAAAAGTTGTGCTTCATGTCTCCTATGTGTCTGAAGTGGTTGATTACATGGTTCTACAAAAGAAAATTTTCTGATATGGGAATATATTTTTCCATAGCATTTTCATATGGAGAATTCAAATTTGAAATAAGAAATTACCCATCAGGCATAATTTTTTAGTTATATGAAAAATTTACATTTTGACTTAAAGATAACTTTTTCTACAGAAAGGGAAATTTACAAAAACCAGTTGACAAAATCAACTTCAGCATTTCACATATGCAAATTTTGGTGCCTTTTTATGTACTTCTGTTACATTTTTATACAGATTAATAATTGAGTTTGTGTTAGACTGATTGCACAGGACTGGATACTTTTTATAGAAGCATCCAAAATTTGTTTAAAGGCAGTTCTACTTCACAATGGGAACGTCCCAGTTTCCTATGCTAGTATGACTAAAGAGTCATATGACATTTTGGAATATATGATCAAATGCATTAAATGAACCAAAATGCACGATATGTGGTGACCTCAAAATTATTGCCACAATATTGAGTATGCAACAAGGCTGCAGCAAATATGGGTGATTAATATGAGTGTGGGAGCCAGTCGTGACAAAAATTCTCATTATAAGAAAACTCGTCGAAAACGGAAAATGGGAGAAAAATAATTGTCAGCGTAAGAAACTAATAGCTAGTGAAAATGTGCTTCTTCCTCAACTTTACATCAAAATACTTCTAATAAAGTAATTTTTTAAGGTCATGGATAAAACTGGAAGAAGATTTATGTACCCATTAAACAAATTTCGTCTTTATACACTAGCACAAGTAAAGGAAGGTGTGTTTGTTGGCCCCCAGGTTAGACAAATTCAGAGAGACCCACATTTTGAAGAAGCCCTGATGGCAGAAGAAAAATGAGCATGTATATGTTTTAAGAATATCAGCAATAATTGTCCGGGAAAACAAAGAGTTCATAACCGTAACGCTTTGGTAACAGATGATTTTTGCACACAAAAAATTGGGATACAATGTGTCGCTGAAGGTGCAGTTTCTGCAGCAACGTGTCTGACAAACACGGTGAAAGGTTCCACAAGGACATCATGACTTTAGAAGAGCTGTACGAAGGGATGTGGATGCCTGCCAGGCTGCTTAATTATTGCTGGAATATTATTCCGGACTGCAAAGATACTCAGCATAAAAGGAAGAAATAAGCCTATCTACAGTGGGTTAGTACACATTTTTGGCTGATGTTTCTCATTTTTTTTGCACAATGGTCGATGTATTTCGTAGTTCATCTATTGATTTAAATATGTTTTCATTAACTTTTAGAATGACTAGAGTTCAACGTTTATCAGATCATAGAAAAAGAAAGTTCAAAAATTAAAATCCCCGTTACATTTTTTTTAAGAACATTGTTATTCAAGGAACGAAAATCGCCAAATTATTTCAAGACATTCTAAGAAGGAATGTAAAATATTTGTAATTTGGTTAGCTATTGCAACAAGGTTGTTGCTGAAGTTGAATTTATTAGTCACTTCTACGATTTCTCCACTGATACTAATTAGAAACGTTCAGAGAAGAATGCTAATTAGTATGTTTACTAACAGCGTTTTCTGTACGCAGAGGAAATATGCATTAAAATTGCTGAACAGTCCAACTACTTCGTATAGTATGCTTATTTTGAAATTAATAATGTAATCGACAGATTATTTACTCGTACGTTTGTAGCTTGAGACAAATTAATATTTTAACTTCTTAGCGTTTAGGATTATACTTTTTGGATTTTTTCTATAGCAGGTTCTAATAGAATTACAATTATCAGGTGTGTTATACAGTCAGTTATTTGGCGTTAGTGATATGTTTGCTAGTGTAGCGCATCAACTTCAGCATGTAACATGTTTTAATATGCAAATGTTGGTACCTTTTTTTATGTAAGGTGAACCTCAAAACAGACTACCCCGTACGAATTCTAGCCAATTCGACTGCATGTCCCGCCTCACTGATAAAGAATCTTTCACCATCACAGAACATACAACTCACATTACATTCGATCTAATCTACCAAAAGTACTTCTTTATTACTGTCATTACTAGTCTATTAATTAATTGCAATGGAACATACGCCACGATGTCAATTTTTCTGCATACCAGTGCTTCAATCAAAAGAATTTTCTCCTAAAATTCTTTCAATACTTGAAGTAATCTATTCACGATATTCCTCTATAATTTACTCCAGTCTCTGAATCCATTACCTACATAGGGCGAAATCCAAGTACTAGTTTAAGTTTAAAGTGGTTTCTTCCTTTCAATCTATAGTTCTAAATTCTTCCCCTAATATCTACTCATGTCTCATAATCAGTGTATGCCTTACACACTTTACTATTGTTTCGTTTATTTCAATGACTCTAACCCACCTATATTTATATTACTAGTCACTGATAGTGTTCGCATAAAATAATTTATATGCTACGATTGGCATCTCCTCCTCCCCCCTACCCCTCCTAAGATTGTACTTATTACCCAAAATGTGTATTCTACACTATCCTACCACACGTAATGAAGATTGGATTTACGCCACGTCGGTGTCGATGTCATTAGAGATGGAGTAACGAAGGTCCCCACCAAAGTTTTATTATGCAATTTCTTTCATGTCACTAGTATCTTCTCCAGTAGGTGCACGAATTTTAAACGACTGCTTGTCACCTGGCCAGTGATTCATGCCCAAATGAGTTGATTACCAAATGATATTACGAGGTATTTACGCCTAATACTTTCAACAAGCAATTTCCAATATAACTTATAACTATATAAAAATCATTATTTTCATATACGTGTAACTGCTAAGCTGACACGTTTTGGAATTCTGTCCATGTTCATATACCAAACTAGATACCCTTTCAGGTCCATCTGGAGTTCTTCGCAGGCTCTTGTCTATTAATTCTAATTTAATTCCCAGTTAAATCATCCATAAATAATCCAAGCCGAGACTGCAAACCACCAACTCGATAATTCTCTAGAATAATTAATAGGAATATTCTTAATGCACTACTTTGCACTTCCGCCTCTTTTGATAATGTGTTTCATATTCTCTTTGCTACCTACCTCTAAACAATTGCTCCATCAGCAGGACAGTGTGCGGTTTAACCTACCACCCTCTCATATATGCTGTCGTGTATATTCACTTCTTCTATCACAGTGGTGTCATTATTTTCCAGTCTAACTGTAAGAAAGTAAGTTGGACAACTGTCAAGATGGTGATTAGAAACAACCCAGCTCTTACCATCACGAAATGTATGTACTTTGTCTCTCTATTTTATGTTCTAAATGAAATTACCCTTTTTATGACTGTTATTTTTAATATTTTCTCGAATTTTCCATTAAATAATCGCTAATATTATCGTCGATGATTTTATTACCACTAGAGAAATTTTAGATTATGCTGTAATGAGCTGAACTATTAACCTGAATTTAAAATAGAAACTAACATTGTGCAGAAGTAACTGATGGGGTAAGCTCCATCGGAATGTATAATAATAATGATAGCATCGTAAACGAAAGATAATGATGAGTTTCGAAATTAAATTACTCTTACAGTGGCGAAGGAAATGCTGTAAATTATTTAAATTATATGTGCATATATGACAAATAGCATGTGCGAAGAACAGAAAAATCACGCACTTTACGACCCGCTAATACATCTACAATTTCATAGTACAAGGCAATTGACGTCGCAAACATCATTTACTAAATTTCCAAGATGCCCTAATTTAAAAACGAAACAGTTGGTAAGCCGAAATAATCAATGCAAGGAAGTAAATATCTCAGAATAATTTCAAATGGGACTGGAAAAACCAGATGCAATAATTCAGAGGTAAAAATACTGATGAAAGACACTGCTTATGCCAGTGAGAATATAAAATTATACAATTAATACGATCTCAGAGACAAAGTGAAAAGCATTTTTAGATTGTTTGCTGATGATGCGGTTATTTATAGGGAAGTAAGGAATTCGACCGATTGCTTAGAAATTCAACGTGATCTGGATGTTATTTTGTCATGATGCACTGAATGGCAACTTACACTAAATTGTAAAAAGTGCAAGACAATGAGCATAAGTAAGAAAAGAATCCAATTGTTCAGAAATACGAGGTAAACAGTTCAGTTATTGACATGGCCGATTCTGTGAAATATTTGGGATTAACAGCACAAAGGAACATGAAATGGAACTTACACATTAATTCGTTAGTAGGTAGAGCTAATTCTAGGCTGCGATTCCTAGGTCGAGTCTTGAAAAATTGTAACGAACAAACAAAGGAGATAGCGTACAAATCTCTTGTGCGTCCACATTTGGACTACTGTTGTGCCATTTGGGATTTGTTTCGTAAGGGGCTGATTGAGAGTACAGAGAAAGTACAGAGAAGAGCTACTCGATTCGTGATCGCTTGCTATAGTCCTTATGAAAGCGTCACAGAACTAATTAGTAGACTAGGCTTGGAGTCTCTGGTAGACAGACGACGCACGTTTCGTTTAAACTTATTGGTAAACATGCATACTCCCACTTTCACTCACGAGTGTAGTGAAATACTTCGTCCACCAACCTATTTGAGTCGGAATGGCAGGAAAGATAATATTAGAGAAATAAGGTGCCGCACTGATTCTTATATGAATTCTCTTTTCCCACATACCATTCGGGATCGGAACGCACAGAAAAGAGATTAAAGCTTAGGTGCTGAGCATCCTCTGCCGCCCACAATTTTGTGAATTGCAGGGTATTATGTAGATGTAGATTTAGAAAATAACAGGGGAACAAAATTATGAACTAAGAAAGTATTTATGTCGTTTTTAAGATTCCTACGATAGCAAAATTCTTTGTGAGGCAGGAAAGGGTTGCAAAATGCTTCATTTAGTCGATAGGGTGATGAGAAGATGTACCAAAGAAGTGAGGGAGTTAGATTTCAACATTTTGGTCAGACGATTGCTTGAATATTGTGTTATAGTTTGGGATCCAAATTATGAGTATCAGATGCGTGCGGGTGCTCTATGGCATGCATAGGAGAGCAGTTTCACAATTTTGTGGAATTTACCGCAGGATGCAGTCAGTAACTAACATAATAAATAAGCTGGATTGTGAGTCATTGGAAGCAAGGAGGAGAGGGAAGATAGGTCTGGGAGTATACAAGGCGTAAGATGGCGAGATTCTTGGAAAAATATTGGTCGAAGAATTAGTAGTAGTACATGGAAGGCAAAAATGATCATGGCCACATGCATAAGGTAGTTGGAAAAGCTTCTTTTGTGGCTGAGGGTATCAGGGATTGGAATAAATTACCAAGGGAATTGATGAATAATTTACCAAATACATAGAAGGAATTAAAAATTAAATTCGTAAATAACAATAGTAGTTGGGTGGTGGAATTTACACTAAAAGTATATAACATAATAATAATAACAATAAGAAAGAGACAAACAGGTGACTAGCTAAATTGCCACCGGAGCGTGCGCTCTTTCCCAATTTAATTTAGTTGAATTTAAAACCAACAACTACTTGGGATTCAGATTATATAATTACCAGCAGATAATTTCAGAAAAATTTATGGAATGGCACACAGTTCTATATAGAACAATATTGCTACAATAAAAAACACAATAGTCATGTGATTTGCAAATATACGGAAAATACCATTTAGCAATTTAAACTGGTTTGATCATTGCTACACCAGTAGAATAAGAGAAAAGGAGAAATATGAACAATAAAAGATCTTCATTTTCTTTCCTCTATTAAGTGAACCAGATAATAGTATTCGTGATATTAAATTATATTGTGTTCTGTAAAAAGAATTATAATTTTAAACATTTAAGTACTAATGACAATATATCTATAATTTTATTTCTGTACATTAGTAGCAGTTACGATTTGTACCTAGAAACTTTAAATTCAATGTAGTATCTCTTTCAATTCGATCCGTTATTCGCAATGTGAAGTTAAAGTATATTTTTGGTAAAGTCCTTTTCAGTTGATGCTTTGACTGACAGCTCATTAGAAGTAAAAGTACCGTCGCGCGGAGAACTTCACTAAGAGGAGACGAATAAACCCTCACGTGTCCCTCACGTCTAACAGATTTGCTGTATCATCAAGCGGAATCAAAGTGTCAAGGTTATTTAAAAATTCAAATACTCGTTATTACTTTTTCTGGCTGCACGCAGCAGCAGAAGTGGAGACCGGTGTTCTCAATTGGTTAAATTATAAGCAACTCCCGAGAGCGAAGGCATGTCTGCCTCGGCGCGCCATCATTCAAACGACCTCCAGCAGCTTCACTTAGTTTCTACTTGTGAGACACGTTCTAAGATCTTGATCCATTTTCAACTTCTGCCCAGGAACATTCACACTACTTTTTTTCGTACAGATATATGATTTTTTTAAACATTGCGAAATGAAGTGAAACATGCCTGTAAATACACAATTGTGTCTTATAGTTGAACTAAAACGGAAGCTTAAAACTAATTAACGTCGCATATTTCCCCTAATAAATTTTATTGCTGGTTGTTGTTTATTACAATTTTTCCTACATTTAGGAACTAATTAATGTTATGGGATAGTAAAATACCAATATTTAAAAATTTACTCTTATGTAATATATTTCTCTCTCTCTCTCTCTCTCTCTCTCTCTCTCTCTCTCTCCCTCATGTTACAGCCACTATAGACTAACAGCCACTACCATCTGCCCGTCTGTACAAGTAGTTAGTGTGAATAGACAGGTTTGAAAATGGGGAGAGGAAGGGAGTTGGAAGATCCACCACAGTTCGAACCAAATTTCTTAGATCTAGAGCGTTCATACTAAGTGCATCATTATTTGTCTCCGAAACCTATGTTCTACTTGATATGCGTATTTTCGTTTGCAAAAAAGATGTAATTTATATTGCGGATATTCCAGCATTCGTCTAGGTGTTTGCGGAAAACACCATAAAAATAACAGTTTTAGGGCCGATACAAGAGATCTAAGACTCGAACCTGGACTATTTGTATCCAATCCAGAGTTAACGCAAATGGTCACAATAGTTGGCGAAAAGAGTGTATTACATATTCCGTTAGCAGTTAGTACTATTTTTACAGTTTTTCGCTTATTCAAAAAAAAAAAAAACTTGTTTTCGTGCAGCAGTCCTTGTGGTTCCCCATCACTTATACACAACTGTTTGTAAAAATTCCAACACCAAGTAGGGGACTTGTGATTACAATGAAATTTATTCCAAAAATTAGGTACTTGGCAATGCAAAGATGACCAGAACGACAGAACTGTACATACACTCTGACCGTGATAATTTACGATGTGAAGGCGTCATGGGTGGCAATCAGAGCCTCTAGTCGTCGTAGCATGGATTCAGAGACTGGATATGCTGCTGGTGAAAATGCCATCACACGGATTGTTGGTGCGTCCAAAAAGCATCGACAGTGGTTGCAGGTGGACCAGCACGAACAAGTTGCCGACCATCCTAGAAACTTTGATGGGTGACATATCAGGCGACCATGAATGCTAAGAAAGCAGCGGTACCCGAAGTCCGATGAGAAAAGCCTTGCATATTCCTTTCCACATGTGGTCGGGCATTGTCCTGTCGAAATATAGCTGTGTGGGGCTGCCTGCAGGAAGAGCAGTCCCTCGGAGGCTAAAACCTCTCAACACAGAAGGCGAAATCGCATGTTTTAGCCAACGGCGCTCACATACTATCACACTTGACGTTTGTCCGTCTTGCCACTCAACAATGCAGTTTACGCGATTGCGTTCAACACGTACGCCGCCATCACTACAAGACAAGTTGAAGCGGCACTCGTCTGAAAAGGCTACATTTTGCTACACAGCACTGCAGTGACGACGTTTACGTGCCTATTGCATTCTGAGGCGTTGGTGGTTTCTGAATAGTAAAATCTGACGCAATGGCAACGTCTTACCAGACCAGCCCTGAGCAGACGGTGTCCCTTACGCAGTGCTCCAACCTCGAGCTAACATTGCGGACGAAGCTGTTCTTTTGATTACGGCCTTGCGATCAGAATGGCGGTAATCCAACGCTATGGTCACAGTATCCGCTCGCCGGTGTGTACGATCCTTTTATATCCACTATTTCCACATGCTGTCGAGGCAGCGTGCCCTGTACGAGCCACAGTTTCAATGTACAACAATCCCATTACCCGGAGACCAATCATTCTGCCACGTTCGAACTCACTCACATGCTGATATTGCACCCATTAACGTCGACGAGGCTTATTGACACTTTTTTACACGTTTTCGCTTCGTTTGATGTCTCTACACCAACTGAGCTTGACCCAACACTGACCGGTCCGTATACAGAAAAGACTGTGCTGTTGTGCCTACGTGCATGTCATCTGTCTTCAGTCTTAATGACTTATTATGTTTCCACTATCCAGCGTAACCATCGATCTTAGTGCGATTCAGACCATTCCTTCTTGCTGCCGGAATTTTCACAAAACGTATTGTGGTAGCTTTCATTTATTCTGTTGGCGGTATTTTGTACAAAAAATGTTATTGAGCTTATTCACCAAACATATTAAAACATCACCATCTAAATTAGTCCGGGTATTATTATTTCTATGTATTGGACACATTACGTCATGGAAATGAAACCTGTAGTATAGGGAACAAAAGAACAAGTAAAATTTAAACACTGAAAAGTGGCGTCGTAGAAGGGTGTTGAAAATTAAGTAGTCAAATAAAGTATGAAATAAATGTGTTTTGGGGATTTATCTTTGAGGTAAGAAGAGTAATAAGAAATAGGATGGTGGGTAGCATTTTAAAAAATGCATTAATTAATTAGTTGTGGAAACATTTGAAGGAAAGAACTTTGGAGGACGACAAATATTAAAACATTAAACGACCTATGTAACTGAGGACTTAGGTTGAGATATGTATGTTGATGTGAATAGGGTAGCTCAAGATAGGAAGACATGAAGTAGAACATAAAACCAGTAGAGAGAGACTACTCCCAACTAGAGATTTAACGTCCTGAATCGTAAGATCAGGTTGCTTTAAATAAGAAAGGTAAAGATACCTTTTGCTTTAAATTTTATGCTAAAACACGTTCGAAATAGTCATTACACTCTGAACATAATCAGGTCACAAAATTTACGTATCTTTCGACTAGCGATATCCGAACAACTCCGCTGGCTGGTAACTGGGTGATGTATTATTACTAGCAGATAGCACTCTATACCCATACAAAGGCATCACTATTGGTTTTCAGACCACCTACCAAAGAACCAAACAATAAATTACAATTAAAACGTACTTAACACTACTTGAAATAAATTGCAAGTAGTCTTAAATGAAATTATAAAGAATTTAAGAGCATTTGACATTGTTCTTAACAAAATAAATACATCGTGTCGCTAATACGCAATATAGTAGTTAGCATAACATAACACATTAAAGTACTTTAGTTACCATGTTAGGTATAGAAATCTAGTAAACTCACTTAATAAAGTCTCATTCATTCAGAACAGTTTCACATAACACACGTAACAAAATACCAAACGTTAACGGACCAATCTCAATTAACTGCAATATATTCATTTCTTTTGTTTTACGCAAACCTAATTAATTGCTGGAAGAGTGATAAAGATGAAACTAAAATACGCTAATATTTTATTCTGAGAACAGTAGACCTACTTCAAGGATCAGTCTTACTTGGGGACCATCAGACATGTTAAGAGTGCATTTCGTTCTCCTGCACATAAGTTGAAGGGTACACACCACATATGTCTGTGGTAAAGTCGTTTCTTCAAATGCGTCCTAGTTTTTGAGATATTCGCATGAAAAGAAACAAAAAAATTGAATGTCATTTAAATATAAAAATTATTGTGATTTAGTGTCACATGCCAGTGTGGCTTATGCGATAAGGTTTTGGCTTTATAATTTTCTGCCCCGGGTTCAAATCCCCGTAGTCACAAATATTTTCATTTATTTTTATCTTCAGAAATTGTCAAGCTTAACATTTTTTTATTTTATTTTAACTTCACTTACATAATTCTATTGCGTGAAATAAAATTCCAAACAAATCACATTGTTTTTGACAGATACGAAAAATGTAATTTCGGCCAATATATCTACAATGACTTCGTAATATTTCTCTTCCACAGCCAATGAAATTTGTTCAAGAGGCGAATCTGTTAGTAAACTGGAATCTGACAACAGCAGTTTGCAGTATTTATAATCGTTTGTCGCTTGTTCTTCTAGTTTCTTGCAGAGCTCCATTTTGTACATTTTTCGTAATGGACATTATTTTATTACACGCTTTATATTAGCTTGACCTGTATGTGTGTGTGTAACGAAATTTTAAAACTCCATTTTGACCCGCGTCCAGATGTCCGAGCTATTTGAAATTTCGCACACATATCAAGCACTGGTGACAATAATTTCATAGCGATGTCCTGATATTCTCATTACTTTGACAGTAACAACAAAAAAATGGTTGAATGTCGTGGAATTTTTCAAATTAATTTTAACCTTATTCCAGATGTCCGAATTGTTTGAAATTATGCTCGTGTATTGATAACTGATTACAATCAATAATTTTATAGCTATGTCTTAATATTCTCATTACTTCGACTGTAACAATAGAAAAATTTAGCAAACGTTTTAAAAACCGTTGACAATACGTCCTACTATTCTCGTTACTTTAACGGTAACAATACACATATGATTTCATTTCAGTGTTCACCCACTTCCTGACTTCCAAATAGTTAGAAATTTTTCACACTTATTAAGAGCCGATAAAAATTCAATAATTTCACTCTCACCACGTTGTCAGTAACAACGTAAAAGTGGTTGAATGATATGGAAAATTTCAGTTCAATTTTCACTCACTTCAGAAAGTCCGAATTATTTGAAATTGGTACATGTATTAAGAACCGATGACAATCCAATAATTTGTCTTGGTAATCTCATTAATTTGACAGTAAGAACACTAAAGTGATTTAACCGTCTTATGACAGATGCGGCTTATTTTCACCCACTTTCCGGAACCCCCTGGTGGCTCAGTTGGTTAAGGTGCGTGACTGACGAGCAGACGTTCCCTGCTCGAATCCCGGTTTCAGTTGGAATTTTTACTGTTATTATAAGTGGCAAAGATTAGGATAACCCACGGTTCGGATTTCATGTTAAACTGCAGGTACCCTATACCTGATGGGATTGCTGAGTTAGGCAAATGTAGTCGCGACGTTACTGCACAAGCGCGGCAATTCGAGAAACCTTCGTCATTTGGCGGCCGGACCTTTCCGAGATTCCCCGGTCAATTTGGACATATGCATTTAATTTAATTACCAACTTCCAGGCGTCTTAATTTTTCGAAATTTTGTACAGGTATTAAGAACGTTTAACAACACAATAATTTCACAGCTGTAATGTGGTATTCTCATTACTTTGACAGGAACAATAGAAAAATGATTTTTTGCGCAACCTTCTGCACATGCGCAATTGATGATATTTTGATACAAGCGGCTACAATGAGGTCTGCAGTCGCTTAGTGTGATGTTAAACAGTGACTATTCGAAACATCGTTTTCAATTACTTCGTACTATTATAAAAGAGTAGTCTTTTACATTTACCCTGCTATTGGACCTAAGGTGGGGTTGACCATTTAATTGTACGTTACTCTTGGGAATAATAATTAAAAATAAAACTGCAACACAGTGAAAGAGAGATTGGCGAAGAAAATCCAACAGTAAGAAACATACTTTTGAAATAATCTGAACTAAAAAGTTAAAAATAAAATTGTAGTTTAAAAAACTAAAAACTCGCTTTCATAGTAATAATAATCTTTAAACATAAAGATTTTGTTTAACAGCGATAGGACTTCCCACAACTAAGGATAAATTAATTTTTTGGGATAAGCTTAAAGAATAAATTCTCTGATTACAAAATTAATTTTAATTTAAAAAAGAAAAAGCATGGGGTGCTCTCTACATAATATATGACAATGACTATCTTTACAAACAGCCAGTGACAAAATATATAAGACAACTGATATAGCACCCCACTCTTTTTTACATTAGAGTTATTTTTGTAATCAGTGTCTTTATTATTTAAGCTTATTCAAAAAATTAATTTATCCCTAATTCTGGGACGTCCTATTGCTGTTAAACGACATCTTTATGTTTAAAGATAATTTTTAAGCTTTTAGTTCACATTACTATGAAAGCGTGTTTTTAGTATTTTAAACTAATTTTTTTTCAACCAGTTACACTCATGCAGAAAAAAGAAAAAAAAAACTATCTTGTTGATGCTCCGTCTTTAGTTTAAAGTACTTCTTGGCGAAATTCAAGTATAGACACGACAAAGATGAAATAAATAATATAATAATACCTATTAAAATTAAAAAACACACTAAAACAATAAAACTTGATAAAATAATGTAAGATTAGAGACTTTCCTGACGTATGATTGCAATAAAGTCTTCAAGAGTTGTGAAAAGGCCCGTGAAGACTTCATTTCGTAAAACCCATTTTCATGGAAAAAATGTTGCATTGTTGGTTACATGATTTGTTTTAAACATTATTTCGCACAGTAAAGGTATTAAATGAAGTTTAAATGAAATAAATAATCATGCTTGACAATTTCTGAAGGGAAAAGAAAAAAAAAATAATATTGCTGGGGTTTGCACCCGGATCACAGAGTCAAGATCTTATCGCATAGACCACGCCGCCATTCAATGATATGTGGCAAACTGTTTATATTTTTTTTTCTTTGCATGCTAAAATTTTAAATCTAGGGCGTATTTGAAGAAACGACTATACCACAGACGGCGTGTACCTATCAACATATATGTAGGAGCTTGAAATCCGTTCTTGAAGTGTCTGATGGTTCCCAAGTTAGATTCCGTAGGTAATTTCCATTGTCAGTAATTTATAATAATAAGCAAAATGATACACTTTTTATGGAGTGTTTTCCTAGCACTATGGAACATTTACTGAACATGAAACCATCATAATATATATATATATATATTCTTTCAGTTCATCAGATCTCTTCGTTTACTGTATTTCATTTCATACCTTCTACATCAACACTGTTTTCAATTCCTTTAGTCATCTGTCTATCCGTCTCCCACATTCGTGTGTAAGACATCTTTGGTAACCTCCCTTCTCCCATTTTCTTCACATCTCAAGAAATTGTAATTTTTATTTTTCTATCCTGCAAATTGGTCGTCTGTATTCGTAAATATGTCTGCTCTAGTTGCTCCCACTGCGTGCTTCAGAAACAATGTTCCTCTCCTTTATCAACTACGCCTCAGAACCATACATATCTGCGCTTCATAGTTCCAATACTGTTTTGTTGTACGTCCCTGCTCCAGTAATACCACAGACAGTCTTTGAAAATCGGTCATTATACTCTTTCTTCAGTCATGATTTGTAAGTACTTGAAACACACAATCATGTTCAATAGTTCCCCTCCTTACGTTATGCCAGAATCGAGTACGTTCTACTTCCACCTTTTTAGTTTGTTTTGACACTGTTTCAATGAGATTTTTTTCCAAATGGTCGATTCTTACTTCAACTTTAGTCTCTTCTTCTTCTACACTAATAGGTCATCAACAAGCACTATCGATTTCATAATCCTGTCTTCAGAGCCCTGTACAACCATCCCTCACTATAAATAACAGAATCTAATGAATACTTACTTTCTTATCCGTCCCTACTCTTACACGTTATGGTTCCGTCATATATCCTGTTCACCTGGTGCAACTATCTGCTTACACAGTGAATTTTCTCCCAGCTGTAATAACTCTTCTACAAACTTAACTGCCTTCGATCGATTCTTACCACACAGCCAGCCAGAGACTCTCTTGGATCTGCCTTATGCTGATACGATAGCATTCGCACCCTAAATCCCAACTGCTTCCCTGTCAGCTGTCTCTCAACTATTGTTCGTATTCTAATGAAAAATTTTGTTCCTACACTTCATACCTTTCAAATCGATAAATCAGCGTAGTACCATTGTAGTTAAGCTTGGTTTTACCTCCCGCGTCGAAGGCAGATTTCATTTCGTATTGATCTCTAACACCATACTGCGTGCGACACACTAAACTGCTACTGCTTGTCTACTTTTTCTGCTGTTATTATCTTCTCCACACACACTTCAATTACTTCTGATGCTTTATCCACTTTCATTATCTCTAGAGCATCCTCCACTTACTTGTTCTCTCCTCCATCTCATCAGATTGTTATTCAGCATTAGTTCCCCCCAAATTTTCCTCAATTTTCTTTTCTTTTTACATTTTTTCAATATTTCATATACCATTACCTTCGCTTCCTTACTTTTGAGATACTTCGGTTTTCTATCGGAATCGTTTCTTTAAAATTGTGTTACTTTCAATCCCTTTACACTGTAACTCTCCCATCACTTTTTCCAACCTGTAGCTCATAACGTGGTTCCCTTCAATCTCGGAACATATCTATGATAAACTTACTAAAAAACAATAGTTGTAAGTTTTAAGCTGCTCCGTCTAGGAATGAAATGACATTGTGAGCAACACGTTGCTGGTTGGTATGAAAATAACGAAAGTATTTTCTCTTATTTGTATCATATTCTGTGGGTCTTATTAAATTTATTGTTTTTACTTCAAGCAATTACGTGGGATCAACTCATCATTCCATAGCTGATTTTTTTGACATTATCAGATGTAACTAAATAGTGTTCCTTAGCGATTCTTTTCGGCTGCAATTTAATAAAAATTTCTCTAATTCTCAGTAGTAGGAGAAATAATATTTTGTATTATAAATTTATAACTATAACAACATTTTTTATTATAGAGTTGAGATGGTTTACGAAATCTTCGTCCGTGCTATTAAGCCCGTCCCAACCACATTACTACAAGTATATATGCCAACGTCACAGGAAGATGACGAAGAAATAGAAAAAATATACGCTGAAATTGAAGAATTAATCCAATATGTGAAAGGGGAGGAAAATCTAATAATCATGGGTGATTGGAATGCAATAGTGGGAGAAGGAAAAGAGGAGAATACTGTAGGAAGTTTTGGTCTAGGAGAAAGAAATGAGCGAGGAAACAGGTTGCTAGAATTTTGTGAAAGATATAAGCTAGTAGTGGCGAACACACTGTTTAAGAACCATGCAAGAAGAATATACACCTGGAAACGTCCTGGGGATACAGGCAGATATCAGCTAGATTATATCATGGTCAAACAGAGATTCAGGAATCAAGTTCTTGACTGTAAAGCGTACCCAGGAGCAGACATAGACTCGGACCACAATTTGATAGTAATGAAGTGCAGGCTGAAATTCAAGCGAATAAGGAAGCAGTATAAGCAGAACAGACTGGAAGTGAATGAACTGAAACAATCTAGCACAAGAGAAAAATTTGCAGAAATGGTAGACTTAGGTCTAAGAATTAACTGTGAAAGGAGCTCAACCGAGGACGAATGGAATGCATTAAAGACCGAAATAATGAAAGCTGGCAAAGAAACCTTAGGCTTTAGGGAACAAGCTGCCCGAAAACCTTGGATCACAGAAGAAATTTTGCAGCTGATGGATCAGAGAAGAAGGTACAAACATGCTCAGGATGAAGCAGGAAGAGAGCAGTACAGGCAATTTAGAAATCAAATAAATAGGAAATGCAAAATAGCAAAAGAAAAATGGCTACAAGAAAAGTGTGAAGAAGTAGAAAAGGAAATGGTCGTAGGAAAAGTAGATGTTACATATAGAAAGATCAAACAGAATTTTGTAGAAATGAAGAAAAGAGGTATGAACATTAAAACTGCCGAAGGGAAACCTCTTTTAAGCTCAGAAGATAGAGCTAACCGATGGAAGGAATACATTGAGAAACTGTATGATGGGGACGACTTGAACAATAGTGTATTGGAAAAGGAAGGCGATATCGACATTGATGACTTAGGAGATCCTGTTTTGAGGACAGAATTTAATAAAGCTCTGAATGACTTGAAAGCAAATAAGGCAGTTGGAATTGATGAGATCCCTGCAGAACTTCTTAAATCTCTAGGAGAGGAAGGAATCGAAAGATTATTCAAGCTGATATCAAAAAGTTATGAAACAGGAGAAATTCCTACTGATTTTAATAAAAATATCATCTTCACACTTCCAAAGAAAGCACAAGCCGACAAATGTGAGAATTATCGCACCATTAGTCTAACATCACATGCTTCAAAATTACTGACCAGAATAATATACAGAAGGATGGAAAGGGTAGTAGAAGAGATAGTAGGTGAAGATCAGTTTGGGTTTAGGAAAAATCGCGGTACAAGGGAAGCAATTCTGTCTTTAAGATTAATACTTGAAGGGCGGATCAAGAAAAACAAAGATACTTTTAAGGCATTTGTTGATTTAGAAAAAGCTTTTGATAATGTTAGGTGGGACAAGATGTTCAAAATTTTAAAGAAGTCAGGCCTAAAGTATCGAGGTAGAAGAATACTCTATAAACTATATAGGAATCAAGTGGCTGTAATAAAAGTAGAGAATCACGAGAGACATGCATCAGTTAAAAAGGGTGTGAGACAAGGTTGTAGTCTATCCCCATTAATATTCAACTTGTATGTAGAAGAAGCAACGAAGAAAGTCAAAGAAAAATTTCCATGTGGCATAAGTTTTCAGGGAGAAAAAATCAGTATGCTACGATTTGCTGACGACATTGTCTTATTAGCAGAGAGGGCTGAGGATATTGAGAAGTTATTGAATGGCATGAACAAAATACTGAAGGAAGACTTTGGACTGAATATAAATCAAAGTAAAATAAAAGTGATGAAATGTAGCAGAAATGATACCAATACTAGCAGATTAAATATAAAAATAGGATCTGATGCAATAGGAGAAGTGAGTGAGTTGTGTTACTTGGGTAGCAAAATTACAACCGATGGCCGAAGCAGGAATGATGTTAAAAGCAGAATAGCACTAGCAAAAAGAGCCTTCATGAAAAAGAGAAACCTTTAGTTTCAAATATTGATCTAGGAATTAGAAAGAACTTCTTAAAACTCTATGTGTGGAGCACAGCACTTTACGGTAGCGAAACATGGACTTTAGGAATACCGGAAAGAAAGAAACTTGAAGCATTTGAAATGTGGTGCTACAGAAGAATGCTGAAAATTAGGTGGACAGACAAAGTAAGAAATGAAAGAGTTTTGGAAATGATGGGTGAGAAAAGAAGTTTATGGAAGAAGCTTACGGAAAGAAGAGACAGGCTGGTAGGTCATATTTTGAGACATGCTGGATTGGTTAATTTGTTAGTGGAGGGAACAGTTGAGGGTAAGAACTGTAGAGGTAGACAGAGATTAGAATATATGAAGCAGATAATTGAGGATGTGGGTTGTAACGGGTATGTAGAAATGAAGAGGTTAGCACAGGATAGGAAGGGATGGAGGATTGCATCAAACCAGTCTAAAGACTGACGACAGCAAAAAAAAAAAAAAATCTTACGATAATCTTTCAAAATCTATATATAAATTATATTTTCTTCAATCTGCGTTTATATTCCAACCATTAGCATTCTTTCAATTTCTTAAACTCCTCTGTACCATCAACTAACAAATTAATCAATTCCGTGGGGATGCTATCATACAACTTAATATGATTCTTCCGTGAACTTCACCCCTTACCTATCTTGTGCCTTAATTTAGCATACCACTTCAAAATGCTTGAATTTGTGTTCATCGTCATCTCATTTCTTTTAAAGCTTCATTTTCATTGAGCCACGGGCATCTTACGTTCAGCTCCAGACATAATTTTGTTCTGCAGGGGCAGATTCTTTAGCATAGCTGTTATCTACTTTTGATATCATCTTTCCTTTGCACATTGGTACTATTTCTATAAACATCATTTTTTATATTTCTCGCAAGAAATACTCGCAATGTTTTATTTTCGATATTCGATAACTATTCTTAATATTAGTTAATTAGCTAACTACACTTGGAGAAAATATCACGGTGGCATTTTGCTAATCATCTAAATTTGCTGTAGGCAAAATTCAGCTTCAAATTCTTTCAGTATAGGTGAAAATTGTTACGAATTTTGGTCGGGAATTTATTCGAGTCTCTGAATCATTTACCTACGAATGAAAGTTTCATGCTTGAAATAAAGTTATAATGTATGATCATGATCATCTCCTTCCTTCAAAGTACCACTCCTAATTTTTCTCCCAACATCCATCCTTGCGTAATCTTCATTGTTTGCCTTATACACTCCTGCATTTCAGTGGCTCCCATCTTTTATAATATAAAGTCACTGTACTTCGTACGAGTACTAACTTTCCCGCAGAAATCAACAGCCTTTCTCCACACATCCTTGAATTATGGTGTTTGGTACCCATAAAGAGTATAGTGGACTAACCGATAGTAATAACATGAAAGTAAGGATAGTTTCTTATTGTCATTCTTACCAGCAAATAAGACACAATCTTCAGAAAACTGCAGTATGCATATTTTCTGATAAATTTTATTTTTTTGTTTGGTTGCTTTCCGAATAAATAAGACATTAATATTAATTTCATATTCATTCATGTTGCTTTCCATGATTCTCTACGCTTATACCAAGCACTTGATTCGTGTAAACATTATAAAATATTCTTTTGTCTCTAGAAAAATTACAAACATGTTAAACATATAATTTTACTTATTAATATAAAAAAAAAATCCCAGGTTCAAAAACCTGTCCTTACAGTTCCTTTACATCCACTGTAACATATGCTCCGGCAGGTCGGCTGAGTATGTTAAGGAAACTTCCTATAAGAGTTGGGGAGATGCAATTAGAGTAAACTAAAAAGGCTTGGACTTATGGGTCCGGACGCCATTTTACGGCTTTATGGTATTTTTCTTTATAACCCAGACGAATTCTGCCATGGTTCTCAATTTTCTTTCAAGAAGTATCGTTTGAATACACAACAACATTCACTTCAATATTGGTTTTGCTGCCCTTGTACCCGAGAAAAGAGCCTCATAGCATTCTGAGGAGATTAAATGTTCAAACAATATGTTTCCTTATTCCATGGTTCTTGTAAGCCCATTATGATAATCATTCAATCCGTCTTCTATTTTGCTTTCTAGGCTCTTCTGTGTTGTTCTAATTAAAAATTTTGTACGGCAGGCCATATAACATAATCAAATTCTGTTGTTTCTTTCACATACGAATTAACATCACCTTTAAATGATTGAAATAACTAAGATGACAAAGTACGTACTTGAACTTGTTGATGTGTTTGGTTTGATAGAACTAATACATTTTGATATTTTCTCTTATCGTTATACTGTGTTCATTTGCTGCGCTAATGTCCATAGACCAGTGATTTTTCTGCAGATTAAGGGCACACAGATGATCAATGGATCATGGGTATCTGTTCTTTTTGCTAATATTCCGTCGATTTATTTTAAATAGTATAATAGCACTGTGGTTAACAAATTTCAATCAAATAATTAAGTTAATGTGACGGCACGTAATATTCAATAGCAGCAGATATTACAAATGTGTCCTTATCCTGATTATCTTTGATGGAAATGATCAAATATCTGATGCATGAAACGGACCAGGCTGCACACATCTTAATGCAACTGCTGACACGATGAGAAACAGTCGCTTCTAGATTACCATATATCTCAAAATCTTTACTAAGCTAAAAATATCTTCTCATCATAATAAATCAGTTCAATCATTAGATGATGTGACCTCTTAGAGCCATGATTTCAGGTACATCTTGAGCAATCTTCTCCTGGTCGAACGATCTCGGGCGACCCTCTGACAGTAAACTGCAACAACCCAGTGATGTCCTTATCCCATTGTCTGCTGGTCTTCCTCTCGGTCTCTGTGATCTCTTGGGCTCCACTCTAACACTGCTTTTGTACATATTTCGTCTTTCGTCCGAGCAACATGGCCGGCACATTGTACTACAAGGTATCTGTGACTATGTGACTGATCTATTATCGGTTGCCCTCTTCTAATTGCTTCTAGTTAAACTAGCATAGCTCCTGTGCTGTTCGACGTTTTCCTATATCATCTTCGTTTCTTCTATTGTCAAAAAATTGCAGAAGTGTTTGAAGAAATTCAGTTTTGTTTGTTCTGATTCTTGGTGCCAGACGCACCATTCCAATTACGTTCATTCTTGTAATTACAAAAGAAGTTTCCGATCTTAACCACTGATTATTATCGATGTAAAGGAAACCACATTCGCGAATTAATCTAGTGATTGTAAGAATGAGGACGGGTGCAGAAGTTTAGAACTATTGACTTAATTAATTATTATTTTTCTAACTTTTTTAAGTTATGTGTAAAAAGTATTTCAGCCTTTCACAACAAATACTTATTTAGTTGTTGAATGCATCGCGATCTTGTTGTTGAAAGTTAGACAGAAAGATACTTCGATAGATACATAATATAATGGTCCAGTTAGTTATCATGTTATACAATTTGCATATTCAACCTTTTTTTTAAAAAAAATAACTGTTTTAGTAATACGGTAGTATCAGAAAAATGTGGATTAATCCAACCGAATAGAAAATATGGAATGCACCTAGTGATTTTATCACAAGAGAGGACACAAAATTAATTTCCAGTTTTAAATGTTTACAAATGTTCAACATTTCGCTAAAATAAATCAGTCTTTTATATTATGAAAAAAATAATCAACTTCATATAAAAGGTTTGTGGTTTTATTTACCATTAATTGGTTTAGCTAAGGATACTGCTACAAATAAACATTCATCTGTCTTATTTTATTATAAGTATCTAAATTTACTATATAACGTTTGTACGATAGATAAAGTCGCAGAATCAACTACTATTAATTCTAGTTTTTTATCTGTTTGTGTAGAGTTGATGTATTATTTTGCTTTGCTTCATTGATTTTTACAAACGTCAGTAAGTTATATAATAATAATAAATATGGGGGAGGGGGGTACTTATTTTACTATGCGTAAATATGTAAATACTTTTTAGATGCATGAGTCATCATTTTTGACTTTACAAGCAAATTAACTTTTCTAGAATTTATGCAGATGTAGGGTATACACAATTCTTATCGCGATATGCCATTGCTTTTATTCCATTAGATTTTCTTATAGTTTTTCAATGAGTTTTCTAATACGTGCTCCTATTAAGAAATTATTTTAGTAATAAATCGTACACCAAATGTACAGTGATTTAACTATTTTTCTCTTTATTCTAACATCACGAAAATTATTTGAGATATATTCTGTTAATTTATAGATGACTTCTAATTTTATTTCCATCTGGAGTTGATGTCTGAAAAATTATTTCTTAACGTAGTCCTTTTAGCAACACTCGTAAACTTACTTTTTATTACAACTAATTTTTATAAACATACTCAACATTATGTATATATTAATTTGTTTTTTTTAATCTAATTTATGTGCTTTGGATCATATAACCCTATGGAAATAACTTAACTCGTTGTCTTTATTTTATCAGAAATTTTGATATTTCTTTTAAAATACGGCTCTTTTAAAACAGCTGTTTTAAAACAAAGCTCCCATTCGTATTGGTACTTTTGACTTTCACTTTCTCTTATTCAATATACCAGTTATATACTACCAGCACTCTTTGCCATCCACCTTCCCTCCAACAACTTTCAACCCTGCAATATAACATATCGGTTACTGATTAAGATCTGCAAAAATTTCAACAAACATATCAAGGTGGCTACCATTGCACTTCCTCCAACACTGACTGGAATTTCATAACAAAAATGTGGATCCCTCACTACATCACCCTACTAAAGTAGTTGTCGGACTAATGTTTTGCAACATAATTCTCTCACTTCTTTTGTGCAGCCGCATCTTAACCCTTCGAACACCATTTGCTTAGTATCTCCTGCCTAATGAAGTTTATCATCAAATGTTATAAATATATATTTACACTTTACGTCAAAACATTAATTTTTCACCTCGTAAATATAAAAAAAAATTTTATTCTTTCTTCTCAGTGTACTCAGTTAGCTGACTTTTTTTAAATTTTCATTCTTTACATTTTGACCTACTCAGCTAGTTATCCCATCCACATTGCCATCTAATTCTATTATGTTATGTTACCAGCAAACGACGTAACTTGTGACTGTGTACCATCTCAGCGATCATTCGTCAGAATAATGAGCTGCTACTGCTCCAATATACGTATTAACCAATAAAACTCCTGTTTTCACTTCACGTCTTCTCATACGTCATTCCCTACCCTAGTTTTTTGGTTCCGAAATTTGTAAGCAGTGACTCAATATTTGAGCCTTTCCAATCGTTTTTACATTAGTTTCAACGATTTTATTGCTCATTAGTCAAATAACTTGGGCAGATCTAGTGCTTCCCTGTCAATTGTATATTTCATCCGAAATATCTTACGTGGAAACCACGATCTGAGATTCACATGAAAACACCCTCCTATAGCGACGTAGTCCTTTCTGCAAACCAGTTCCGAGGAGACCTTTCTGATGTTCTTGCTTATCAACCGTATTTGTCTCCCCTTCTTAATGGACCGTTACTATTATGACACTCACAGAGTCCTCTAGTAAGCAGTAAGTCTCCTAGCTCAGTCTAGATAGCAAACACTTCAATGTATGGTACAGGGGCACATCTCCCTGTCTCTAACACAGCTGCAGTAATATTGTCCATGCAGGTTGTATTACACATTTTGAGCTCATTCCCCTCAGAATGCCCTCAAGAACAATTTATAGTTTTGCAGGCTGCTCATTCCTACTTGTGTTGAAAAACGACTACTCTAATTTTTGCTGCTCACGCATCGTTTAATGTGTTAATTTAATTACAATGGAGCATATCCTCCGGTAACAATTTCTCTACACATCTATTTCCAATTCCTTGTTTCTCATACCGAACTCTTTGAGTGCAATTTATCCACTACCTACATTTTCTATTTATAAAATTACATCATACATTATTTCAGTGTTTTCGGCAAGCTGCTCAGCACTTTCTCTGGTAATTAATTTCCAATTCCCGACTCCAACACCTACAAAATAAAATTTTCCGTCATCCTTACGTGTGAAATCAAGTACCAATATAGGGCATAATCATCTTTTTCTTTATATGCACTACTTCTAGTTCTATTACTAATATCCTGCTTAGCCTTGTCGTCACTACACTCCTTGTACATTCCTGTTACTTTTCTTCCCCGCCTGCTGTCTTCCATAGACTCTTAATTCAGCTCTTTTATCATATCAGTTATTAATTATGTTTTGCATTAACTTTTACAAAAAATCTGCAGGGTAATTCCCTCTCCCCCCTTCCAAAAATGGTCTTTGGAAGGAAACTGCTGAGAATATTTGTAGGAAAAACCTAAATATACCCCTACTGTTTTATATTGGCTAATAAGATAACTTTGTCGGTTGTTAGAATTAGGTCTTGTATTAGAAAATAATATTATGTTGACAGGATATGGACCATTCAGCATTTTCTGAGTTAAATGTTCACTTCTCAATATGGCTTCAAACACAGTATCCTTCTTCAAGACTCAAATTATTAATTACTAAAAAAATTATGGAGAAATCTTTTCCCTGGTAATTAATTTCCAATCCCCGACTCCAAAAGAAAATCTTCCGACTCCCTTAGTTGTGAAATCAAGCACCAGCTTAGGCCAAAATCATGTTTTTCTTTGCTTGCACTATTTCTAGTTCTATTACTGATATAATTGATTTGAAAGATTCATTACTTACATGAATTTAACGCAAGTGTGTAATTTAATTTAGTTTCATAATTATCAAAAAATTAAAAAAGTCGAAATGTTTAAAATAGGCACGACATTGAAAATAATAACTTTCTTAAAGCAGTTGCTTTTATTTTTCTGGCATGATGGTTTCTGTTAACGACAAAACATTTTTAGCGTATTGTAGCGCGACTTAAAACGTTCATTTCATCTACATGAACCCCAGTTCGGTGTAAACATATGACCAGAGTTTTGAATAAAAATCAACCACAAAGGCACGGTGTAAACGCCACTAAACAGAAAGTTGAAGAGTACAGTAAAAAAAAAAATATGTCCTTGCAATTATCGTTGCGTCCTCTTCAACCATTCACTATTCCGAAATGTAGAACGTTGATTTAATTTAATTTAATTTAATTGCAATGGAGCACACGCTCCGGTGTCAATTTCCCTACACACCCAACTTCCCCCTACCCTGCACCCACCTACATTTGCCCTCTACAAATCTTAGAAGTTCTTCTCATTCTCTGCTCATTATTAGCATCACACAAAGCATTGTTTCTTAGGAAAGCGTCGCCGATTTAAGGAGCCGTAATAGTTATCTTTGAGACTTTTATCAGTAGAATCAAGTAAAAACTAAGTCTGAATGATGAGGTCATCACGAATGATATGCCGGAGAGATTAGTTCAATTCCAAAGGTGTAAATGTTCCAAATGCAATTTCACCAAAAACTTATTTCCCTATCTTCTTAAATTGTTTCACCAAACACTCACTTCTTTCCTTTACGAATTTTGGTTTCAAATTTAGTTCATTTGATAAAAATGTTCAGCACTTTCTTTCGAAAAAAACAATAAAATAACAAAAACAAATAAGATCTACCACCATCCTTCCGAGTCTCATCATCAATTTACTCTCAACGCTCTCTTCGCCTTCGTCATCTCTTCCAAAGGCTTCCAATCCAGCTGCTTTCCCGTATCAGTTACAGATTGTGCTATGCAGTAGTTTGCACAAACAAATCCAACTACTCTCCTTCGCGCTCCCCGACTTCTAGATTTTATACCCAAAATGTGTGTTCCATACAACGCTAACACATTCAAGGAACAGTCAGACCAATGTTTTGTAACCCAATTCCACCACTTTCTGATACATCGTCCAACATCCTCACCAATAAATGAAAGATCTGCTAATAAATTCTTATGAACTGCCATCTGACGAAGTTGGTGTATCCGTCAAAAACAACTACAATTTGAACTACGGATAAATTTCTATGATTGGACATCATACGGCGGACTGAGTAAAGTCAATTAATCGAATGTTTAAGAAACTTTCAATTTACATTTATTTCTTCTTTATATTACATTTGAGCACTGCAGGAATTATATACAATTATATCTGTTGAGCTGTATCTTTATATATAAAGATGAATGTATGTTTGTTTGTTTGTTTGTTGGTTTGTTGGTTTGTTGGTTTGTTTGTTCTTCATACAAATCCACAGTTTTTATCCGTTCTCGATGAAACTTTGCACACTTATCCTTTGAAACAAGGAGAAAAATACTGTCTACATTTGGTTGAAAAATTATATGTATAAATAACACATTTGTCTCATAACTTCAAAATACGGCGGTAGACTGACACGTTGGATGTGGACGACTCCGTACCGAGTTTCCACGTAGTGTCCTAGCAGCAGAGTGGCTAAAGCGCTGGCTTACGAACGTCGTGATTTCCGGTTCAAATCTCCGTCGGGGATAAGATTTTTTCAAAATTATTTTTCATCGTAAGAGTCAGGCCTGGGTCGTAGGTTATTCGGATTGAATGTTAAACTGTAGATATTAGAAAGTTAGGGGTGCAATGCGAGGCAAATCGTGGGTAGTTTTGCAATGTTGTAGGTGTACACTTTTTAACGTTATAATGATCCCTCAGGTGTTATTCGCATTCAGTGTGTGAGTGTGAACCACAGTAATATTATTATAAATACGGAAGTAAGTCTCTGTCTTTTTGTTACGTTTTGACGACTAAATGGCTATATCGTTGTGATGTAATTTTATAAGGAAATGTGTATGAAGGGCACAGGATATTTTTTCCAGTATGATTAACAGTTGTAGTCACGAAATTTCGAGATCTTATCGAATAGTGATAGAATATGTTGGAAATTAATTCTCTTCAAGAGGCAGGTTCCACGGTAGAATGATATAGTGATAGCTTTCCTGTCATATTATGGCGACTCGAAATTGTTTGGGACTAATCCTTCGTTACCAACAACTTTCTATATTTAATTCTGGCAAAAAAAATTCTTAATCCACGCGTACGAAGTTGCGGGTACGAGACTAGTATATATATATTATGCCAGTGTCAACGTTCATGTTTGATGTTGTTTCTTCGTTGAAGTAGCTATTTCTATTTTTTGTTCTTTATTTCCAAATTAAACAAACAAAAAAGGTTAGAATCATTACATATTACTTTGTTTAACATTAACTATAACAGTAAATACGAAAATTCGGACACATTAAGCTTTTGAGTTCTCAGAGTATTTTATAAGTTACTTCTTTTCCCGTAACCTCTAAAAGTTGGCTAACCATACTAATTTGCATCACCGAACGAAAATTGGGAAAAATACGTTGCTAGTGTAACATCTATAAGATAAACTGAACTTATAAAACATAAATAGCAGCATTTGACTATTTTTATAATAGCATAATATATTTTTTATTAATCTGCTTAACGTCTCTCTAAACATTTTCGGTTAGTTTCTGTTTCAGCTTGATATGATTACTATACGAACTTAATCATAAGACTACAAAATTGTTAATGCATATATGTTTTAGTAGAGAATATTGTACTTTTTTTTCAATTGCAAACGGATTCCTGTATTAGTCCGGATTGGTGTCATGGGAAACGAAGTTACCCTCGAAATATTTGCACACAAAACATGGTATGATTGAAAACAAATATGCTCTCTTGATAGCACCGGTGAGATTAAGCTTCTGTGAGGGAAATGAATTCTTGAATTCAGTAAGAGAAATGGTAATAACTTTAATCCGGTATCTAAGTGGAACAGATTCACGATAATCAAACCTATATGGGTAATGTTTGGGAACCAAGGAACACTGTAGATTATAGAACAAACCTGGTGTCCCTATACTTAGCACTGACACCCTTCCAGACGCATTTCCTTCTCTTTCTATGCGCCCCTTTCTAAGGAACGTTACACCAACCCCCAGCTGCAATGCTCTGCTCATTAGTATGCACGGGAAAATAGCGCAGTGGTCGTCACCTCAGACTACTCGGATCCTGTACATTCATTGTCGCTGGATACTTAGTACGACTTTCTAGGACACATTTTCATGAACCATTGAGATGCAGAACTTGGGGCAATGTCGACTACCCTGCAAAGCACATTTCAACTCACTTTTATATCAGTACTGATTAATGTCAGAAATAAATTTAATCAAATGGGAAGTACATTTGGAAAAAATTGTATAGTTTTTTAAAAATAATTAATATTTCTACATGATTACATTTGCTCATACATAATACGTTAATGTGTAATTACATTTTATTGGGAGATTTCTTTACGATGTACCATACACTTTTTGTTAATCACTGATTAAATTAATCGATTATTTAAGACATCAGTTGCGTCTTGTGATTAGATTCCAATAACGATGTAACTACTTGAAATCACAAAACCTCATACCAGTTACAACAAATTTCATTTAAACCATCCCATGAAGGTGTGTTGTAATTTGTAGTTTTTGCCGTTAAATATCTGTAGTAAAGAGAATCCTTTAAACATCAGCGTACTATACCTGATGTGTTCGGTAATAGCTACTCTAGGCAAACTATAATAATAACATCATATGATTTTATCCTCATCAATATAGAAATTTAAAGTCTAAACAATGGGGGGTCATTAGTAAATAGAACATGTGTGTCTTTAAAATTTATAAGTGTTTAATATTTACATGTAAAATAAATTTTTAAGACGCATAATGGAAAGAGAAAGTGAAGAAATCCGTTATAACATAAACAACAGTCCACACAGTTACACTGATTCGTTGTCACGTGGTCACAAGTTCAATAAATTCACAAGTTTTTTATTGGAGGAACTGATGTCACAAAAAGTTAGCAAAGAAATAGGTTCCAGCTTACGTGTACCCTATTTTTATGGATCTGTTCATTCATACATATTGCCAGAATTTTAGTAGATTGTAGTTTTTATACAAAAGCTTCAAACTGGAATCATATAAATAAATAAAGATATTTTTTTAAAAAAGGTAGTGGCTTAAAATTAAAAATGATTTTCTAAAAAGAGAGAAAAAAACTATATGAATGAACTCCGCAAATAAATGCAGCTC
>JARYHS010013630.1:74359975-74485015 GCA_031002005.1 Vandiemenella viatica
GAGCATATGTTTCATTGTTTGGTTCTAATTACATTCACCATTAATGTTGGTAGTGTCAATATAACTACATTTCACCAGATTTGGCTTTGATCTGCCAACTCCTGTCCGATATCGATTCAAGGACCTCCAGACGTTCTGTCCTCTGTATGACCAGGTGCCAAACGCCCTGCAACTGTCAGTGGTCCCCGAGATGTTGGAGACATTGATTTTTTCACAAGTGCACTTTTGTCTTTGAGGTGACCCATTTAGTTTCTCAAGAAACTTTTTCTGGACTTGAGTCGGTGGGCTGCTGGTGCATGGCCATGCAATGGATGAGAGGTTTCCCTTTTTACTTTTGTCTTCTCATTACTCGCAGACACAGCGTGACTAGTGAGTTTTCTGACTACAGTTTCTTAGTGAAAATACAGAGTGTTTAATTAAAAGTATTTTAAAGAAGAATCCATTGCATTTTGTTTACTCGGAAGCCCTGCTCTTAATAGTATTAATTGGTATTATTTTGATTTGAAGTTACTTCCTTTTTTGTGGACGTGTATAAATATAGTAAAGAAACGAAATATAATTAATGAGTTCAGAACAGATTTAAAGACCAATGGGGATATCAATATTTCGTGATAAAGTCAAGTAATAAAGCAGCGTGTATAATTTGTAGTGTAACAACATCAATCCTCAAAGACTACAATATAAAACGCTGTTATGAGAATTAATTCAGATTTGCAGGACACAGAAGAATATGAATATCTGAAACGCGGGTTGAAATCTCAGCATTTGTTCTCTAAGAAAGAAAATGCTCAACAACATGCAGAAACTAGCACGGGTTTCGTGTGACTCATTCAGTAGCGAAACATGATAAACGGCATCGCTATGAACGTGATACGTCGCAGTAATCGCGCAGAGAAATTGAGGCTAGGGCATAAGCTACTATGAAATTAAATAATAATAATAGTATTAATACTAAAATATTTTACTTTTCCTAAAGGTAAGAAACTGAAAACTTTCTCCAATGTAATACTCTTTCTGCTAGCTATTCGAGAAGAAAATTGGGAGTGAATTAATAATAGTGCATTAGGAGATTATTCCTTTATGTTAGTTTTCATGGGAACATAGGAAGTTGCAAACAATGATCCATAAATAACTACCCTAGTGAGTGAGTGTGATCTGCATTTCGGAGCACTTTTGTTTGGCATCCTTTCCACCCATAAAGATTTTGTTTTTATACTCATTTACAAAATAACTCGATGGGGACGGTCTACAATACTCTCAATGAATAGGAAATTCTAATAACGTCGATAATGTGTTCCATTAAGTTGAAGCGTTGCTGATCGCAACAGCTCAGTGATTATAGCGTTAACTTCATGTCCTGAGGAAAGCTGGTTTGAGTCCAGCCTGCTGCATGTGTAGTTTAATTAAGTGTTGTATATTTTTGTTATGTCTTTCACTTCGACAGTTTCAGAAAGCTTTGAATGAATAACACAGGGCAACATCTTTTTTAAATTTAATTTACTTATCTATTTATCAGGTCTATTCTTTTTTGATTTTGCTCATCTCCATTTGGCTCCATTGCACTGTAAAACATATTTACAGCAGTGTACATGGGCTGATATTTGTATACTTGGGGAATTAAACAAGTCTGGTTCTTTAATTTTTATTTATTTATTTATTTTATTTTTTTGTATAAGAGGCAAAGAATATTAAGCGATAATGTGTGTGCGACACATAAACAAAACACAAACGTATATTTAAAATAAAAAAATTCTGTCAGAAAATTCAAGGAATAAATTTACGCTTCTTTGCGTATCGTGAATGTTGAGCAATAGGATTATTTCGTTTAAACTCGTTCTCCCATCATTACAGTATCCAAAAGTCCTTGTTACCTTATTTCCATCTCCTTGATGTCCTGATGGAATCGTTCCCCTTGTTCGTCACTGACATCTCCGACATTTTCAGGAAAGCGATCAAGATGACTAAAAAGAAAATGCATTTTGATCTTCATATTAACGCCAATATCACAAAAAGCTGACTCCATGTTACTAAAAAGGTCTTTATGGTTTTTGCTTTAGTTTTTAATAAAGAAATTTTGCACTGCTACTACAAAGGCTCGCCAAGCTAATGTTTAATTTTCGTACATCGTTTTCGCGAAATTTGTGTCCTTTATGAGCTTACGGATGATTGATCCATCAAAAATCCCTGATTAAAGTTTTTCAACCGTCTTGTCTGGAAATACATTGCAGATATTCTTAAAGCATTCCCCATGTTTATCTAGATTATTTTATCGTTCTGAGCTTGATGTACAAAGGTGAGAAGATGATTTTTCCTCGCTCAACTAAAGATCCTTCTAATATACTGGCAGCTCTCCAAGGACCCATATTTGTTCTAGGAGGCCAGTCTTTCTTAACACAGCGATTGTCATGTTCTCTAATATCCTACATGCAAAGAAACATGGATGTTTTGTATAACTCGCTTGCTGTCCTAAGAGAAAATTCACCGCGTTTAAGTCAACGTAAATTAACCATTTATGCTCATGATACAGAATCATATCTAGAAAAAATTTAATTGCTTCATGTTTTTCATAGGTATGAAAAAGAACTTACAGTCTATCACTCATATGTTCACACTTATAAACATTATGCACTATAACTAACACCTAATGCACAGCAGAAGGCTATCACATAACTTGAAAACTAGACCTAGCATGTCAAAATGAAGGTCATATTTTCAATCAGAGGACCAATTTCGTATAGAAATGGTGTTTATTTCCTGAACACCAAAATGCTTGCTGCCCAGTGTAATATAAACACTATGGAAATCTGAATTAAAAACTCCTAACTGCATGACTTCATCGATAAAATGCCGTTATATTTTTTTTTTAAATAAAATGAACAGGCTGTAACGTGAACGTACTACAGAAGTGCAGAAACTGGTGAGTGATAACTCTCGGGATGACGTGGGTTCAAATCCCCGTCCAGCCATCCAGATTTCGGTTTTCGATACTTTCTCGAAATCATCCCAGGCAAATGCTGGGATTGTTCCTTCAAACGCACATGGCCGAATTCCTTCGCATTGCTTGTCTCCAAGCCTCTCCCGCCTCTAATCACCTCGACTTCTATGAAGCGTAAAGCCCCAAAAAAGTGACGGATCTAATCTCTTTCGCGGAAAAGCACCGTCGCCATATACAGTCATATAATCTGACAGATTGCACAAGTGCATCTCTGTTGTATCACGAGGACACAATTTAAATCTCAAAATGCTTGTTGGGAGTTGTCTGTAACAAAGATATATCCTATTTCTAGTTTTTTGAAGAACTCGTGTGCTTCAGTTTTTTTGCACATTATATTATAACATCTTTGATGATTTTGGCTAGAAGGGCGCTGATGATCAAAGTCTCATCCATGTGATTCATTAAATTCATTACTGCACAGCTCTCATAGTTAATAGGTCAAACGCCAATATACAGTCCATAAATCTTACAATAGAACAGCACTACATAACATAGAAAATCGTATCAAATTTCGTCCACTAGTTCTGAAGATATGAACTCAAAACCATGTCGGAGAGAAGTTACATCGTGTCTCTTCCTTTTTGCAGGGATGCTCCAAATGTATTCGCAAGTAACTTTCTTTTTATAATTTACAGACCACAAGCATACTCCAGATACTAAACTTGTGTGATATCGTCTCTGGTCATACGTTTTCTCTGGAGTGTATTACTAGCTGTCACTATACAGAACAAACGGTCTCCTGTTCGATTCTCTGTCTCGGTGGGGACCCTCACCTTTGGCACAGCTTGTTGTGTAATATGAAGTACGTCAACATTCATCCGTGGTTCGGTTTCCACGTTAAACTTTGTGTCTCCTAGGTTAAGGTGGCCACCAATTACAACCCTGCCAAGAGGTCATTTCGACCACATGAGCCTTTAGCTTTACCGTATTAAAAAAAAAATACCTTCATGTACAAAAACCTACAAATATTAAACTGTACACAATTATAACACCCTTAAAACATATTTTAATCTAATAAATGTCCTTAAAATACCAAAGTCTGCACGAGACATTGCCTCTATACAGAAGGCTAACATGTGAAATGCGCCATTGCGTGTCGCCTCAGCCTTAGAACAACAGCGGTATGCGCAGCAGCTACTTCACTCCTAAATCCAAACGCTGTCAGAGACGTTCTCACTAAAAATAAAAATAATTAAAAGTCATTATTATAGCAGTTTTGAACGATAAGTATATGACTCTTACGTATTTTGTGATAACGACAAATCTCATCCAAGTTAATAACGCCAGTGTTAATTAATCTCCAAACTGCCAAAATGAGTGAAAAACACATATTCATCCACAACGTACATTACACTAGAAAACAGTAAGGAATTTTAGAAGAAAAACGAAAATTCTATGAAGCGTGGTGCAGTTGAAGATGGTAATTCGCAACTAACTCCGATCTACTTTGTATCTTTAATCCAATAGCTGATAGCATTTACATATACGTTTTGGCGGTGTTGACCACTGTTGATTTCTTATACCCTTCATTTCACCAACGTCTGTGTTTCAATTTCCGAAGAGATTTATACTAGTTGTGTTGTCAACGGAAATTCTTCCAGATAAAATCAGAAAAACAATATCAAACAGATACCTTCCTTGTTAATTTCAGCGTAGAGAGGAATGTATAGTAATCATTTTTCTCTAGGAGTTAATATAATTTCGTCAAAAAACTTACAAATAAAGATGAATCTACAACTGAATGGAAGATTACAGGCGACAGAAGCAGTTTGGTTATGTAACTTTCGATTAGTAAGAGCTATTGATTTATTTATGTTTTATTTAGAAAATAGTTGCGTGTTCCAAATGAATCGTTGCTAAGGCTTGTGATGAGGTGTTTAGAACTTAAACGTTACTACTAAGAAAACAATATTTTGCAGTTTTATTTATTTTTTTATCTATACTTGTCACAGGAGCTTATTAACAAAACTAAGAATTGTTTATTTAACCGTGAGTGTACGTTTCGAGGAAATCATATGAATATTCTGATTGTAATTTCGTATTTATTAAGATCCCATACATTTCACAATGTAGTTAAAAGCAAATCTTGAAGCCAATAAATATTAGTATCATTAGAACAGAATAATTATTTACTAATATCTTTATAAATTTACGTGTGAAGTAAACAAAGGGCATAATCTAGAAAAGAAAGGATATACTTTCAATTACGGTGTAGTAAATACAATCCTAATGCTATATTTTGTGGTGGACATTTCTCTATAATTTATTTAATCATGAAGCAAAATAGTATGGTCGTGCGACCAAGTGATTAAGTTTCGATTTTATGCGCATTTCATCTATCGAGACTGGACCTATAATTTAACGTGAAATCCGTACCACGAAACATACTGGCTTAGCTGATATGATCTAGGACATCTCTTAAAAATTTCTGACTACTCCGGATTTTGAACCCGGGATCCAGAATCCGAGAACAAGCACCAAAACATTTTTTTAACTTGTCATATTAATTGAGTCATTACGTTAAGATATAATAATCAAATAATAAATAAATTTTTTAACAATTGCGTAATACAATTGGAACCTGTATTATTTTGACTGCCAATATGGTATTACTGCCAGAAGAAATCAAACAAAATGGTCGTTGTACTTTTTATGTCTTGTTAGTATGAACTGTTCTAGTGTTAGATAGTGCCAATAGTATTTACCAATTATTCGTGATGTAGTTTTCATAATTAGCTGTGATCAAAACATTGGCATTAACTAACTGCTGAGCTACCAGACCTCCCTTTTTAATCGAAAACACTTTTAAAGTTTCAGTTTTAATTAATTATTAATTTGTTTTGATGATAATAAATGTTGCTTGTACCCTCAGAAATAAATAAATGCTACCCAGTTACTGTTATCAATCAATAATATTTGTTAATAAATATTTACTCTCCCACATGTGACATTACATACATTTCCAGTCATGTGTTGAAATGTCTCTTCTGGAAAATTTCCATTTCGCTGAAACTGCTCCTGCATGGGACCAAAGATAACGAGTCTGTTATATATATTAGGCTAGTTAGAAGAGGAAACCACCGTATTATTTACTCGTGACGACGCAATACGTACAATCTTCCTTGGCTGTACTGTAATAAAGTAAATTCGAGTGGTCGTAAAGATCTGGTGACACGGTTTCTTGTCGTCTGCGCAATCCGCCCCTATCGTAGCCACCTAGCCTAACCCGGTAACCCTATCGGGGATAGGGAACCTACAGTTTAACGTGGGGAAACCTTTCGATTTCTAGTTTGACGCCTTAATCACTGATCCGTCAGGCCACCATGGCATACTGTAATGAAACATTTTACTGTGAATTTATAGTTTCCTTTTAAAGGACATGTCTCAGTTAGGGAGGTGGTAAATTGCTTCTGACAGAAACAAAAGCTACTTTAAAATCAATTCTAGATGTCACGGTTATACCATACCGAGAAAAATGGGAACGTTTCACAAGTTTCAAAAGCGTTGTTATTAATTTTTTTCATTGTGTAACGCTGCTCTCTCCATATCATTGCAAGTTCCTCCCTAGACGAAGAGCTTAATCCGTTAACACTATAGTTAAACGACGAAGAAATAAACGGTCCTGAAATACGCAATGCTTCCTTCTGAAAATCTTCAGAACGCGTATAAGAGTAACCATGTCAGTCGTAATTGGTAATTTTTTTGAAAACCCATAGTTTTAACCATTATTTCATGCCATATAGAACTTTCACGTATACACATCCATATAACCGAAGGCGTTGCTCTCGACAGAAGGTAATTGATAAATTCTCGACTGACGTATTTCGGAATGACAGTAAACAAATATTGCTACCAGCAACATTCATATCCCGGAATGACCGCGAAAATAAGATAAGAAAAATCAGGGCCAGAACCGATTCATTTCTGTACTCATTTTTTCCACGAGCGATTAGGGACTGGAATAGAAAGGATTTACCGGGCGACTAAACATAAAATCTTACAGGAGTAGCTTTCGATAAAGCACTCCGGCCATCCTGATCTGGGTTTTCCATGGTTTCCCCAGATCGCTCCATGCGAATGCTAGGATGGTTCCTCACAATAGCCCACGGGCGCCTCCTGCCATATCCCGTATATCCCTTCCAAATCATTACCTTCCCGGATAGGTACAATGCACCCTCCGCCACACACTTTTAGTGAATTGCGGAGTAATAGTAATAGTAATAATAACCGACGCACAGAGAAGTATTTTTGATGGCAGAAAATGCTTCAGGCTAAACCGTAATTTAACTAAAATTTGGAAATCGAAAATTCCCATAATTCTATATGTATCGTAGGAATAATGGTTAGAAATGAAAGTAGTAAATGTGTTCGAAACAGTGAAAATTCAAATATTCTTTTTAATGTTTTCAGTCTAAATTTGGTTATGTCACTGATCATATTTTTCTTTTTTAGAAAAAAAAGTCAAACAGACAAGAAAAAATGCCGTAGGAACGAAATATATGTTTTCATCCTATGTATGAGAAAAACGTTTGTACCGAAAGTGATGGTTGAGTGGTTAACGCTTTGGCTTCGCGTTTGGGAGGACCCCGGCGCCGGTTAGAATTAATCCAGATTTACGTTTTCCATGGTTTCCCCACATCAATCTACGTGAATGCAGGCAATGGTTCTTTCAAAAGGTCATATCTGAATTCCTTCTTGTTCCTGTTCCCTAGTCCTTTTCCACCTCTAATGACCTCAACGTCGACGAGGCGTAAAGCCAGAAACAAAAAAACAACCCTTATGTAAGTGTACAATACCGTGATAGAAGTGTTATTAACACTATTGTTGGGGTTAAGAGCACGACGGTATTTATCTTTTGTCAGCTGTTGGTTGTTTCGGCAGCTGTTTGACCCTTCGGCCTCAGTGAATCTTGAGAGGAGGCAGGTGCTGGAGGGGGCCGGCAGATTGTTCTATCTCGTGGGCAGGCCGGTTAAAAGCCGCGCAAGCCGGCACGCTGTAGAACACGCAACTTGCAAGGAGAACTTGTATCAAAAGGGCCTCCCTCCCCCGTCGCCCCACCGCAGCGGAGGGAGATGCTTGTACAGCAGAAGAGGAGCATTATTACCTACTACACAAGGAAGTGGCCGGCCACTTACCGCCCTGTCTTGTGCCTGCCTCCCGACAATTAGCGGTCGCTGCCGTCCCGCGTGGCCAGCAGCCAACCTTCACCGTCTCCATAATCTTATATATCGCTTTTATTATCAGTTCGAATTTGTGGAGGAGAATCCACTCGCCCTCTGACAGAATTCCTGAATAAATGAAAAAAAAAAAGTTTAGTTGGGTGCTGAGGTCCAACTAACACTAAAGCAAGTTCAAATTCCTTCTCCACATACGCTTAGATACCTACAACAGGCGGCTTGCTCCAAATTCTGCCTCAAAAATAAAAGATTCATAAAAAACAAGGAGTAATGAGTGTCTCATGGTATGTTGAAAGATACACACCAGTGTGGTCGTGTGCGTTGAATGGTTACTGACTACGGTTTTCAGCCGGTTTCCTGTAATCATCTTGGCCAGAATGTCCAACTTAAAGATTAGGCGTTTTCAACAACACAGATTATACGTTTCACAATGAGATGGCGACAGTAGGGCTCCCTTCACACTAAACGAATCTGAATCAATCAGAATAAGGGCGAATCCGAATAAAATCTCCTATATAGGATCTTCTCTCAGCTGCTTTTGAGCTTTCAGCATCGATGCAGTTATAATTAACACTATTGCATTTCGTAGAAGGCAACTGTTAAAAAGTGAAAGTGTAGGTCGTTCATTTATAAAATGAATCCCCAATTTTCATCCACGCAATAGCAATAAAATTTCTATACTGTGACTTTTATCACAAATTCCACATCCACCGTGTCTGGTTGTTGATTCATGACTGCTCGAAGGAAGAAAATCTGACTAGCCGAATCACGTGCGACATTGAATCAAGGCGTGTTGAAGCGAATTTCATTGGTGTGAGGGCGTTACCTGAGTATTGATTGTACACTGACTGAATCTTGGTGAATTAGATTCACCTTGATTTCGACTGATTCTGATTGATTCACATTCGCTTAGCTTGAAGGGAGCCTAGGATGACGCGACTATCATTCAAAACACTACTACTAGACAGCTGAAATTCACTGATATTTCCCAGTCATAAAAGGTTATTAGAGAATAAAAAATAAAAAGGCGGACAGGTTGGGCTAGATCTTCCCTAGTCAAGTCAAAATGACAACAGCAAATAGAGACCTCTAGGAAATGGGAGCTGATACTGTTGCCTGTCCAGCTCGATTTTATATCTGAGGTTCACGGTGTGCATTAAAGCGAAAGATCGGCAGTTTAAATATTTGAAGTAATATTTAAAATAAAAAATGTTAATTAATGTCATTAATATGTTTATTTGTAGAAATGGCATGAGATAAAACAGATGCAGGTGATTAATTAAAAACAATCAAAACATGACTAAAATTTTGAAACTATAACTCTTTTGCTAACGTCAAAATTTTGTATTTGGTAGGTGTCGGTAAGGCCTTTTGACAGTTAAAATGTTTTCCATTATTTACCGGACACACTGTATAGCACTGTAGTTAGAATTCTAGGTTATTTATGAGGGTTGCCGCATAAGTGAGTAGACCGACAAGAAAAGCGAATGGTACAATATTGTGAAGAATATATATAATTCTTCAGTTCTTTATAGTATATTGGCTGAAATGAAACATCGTACAAGAAACCTTTATTTTATTAAATCAGATTTCATTTATATTTAGTATTAAATGGAGACAAAATAGATTAGTATTGTGATTAAATACCTGCGTAAGATAGAAATGTCATTAAGGACATTAATAGGAATATGGTTGAACTTGAGGGAGTGCCCCTGCCTACAGCACCATAAAAAAAAGTTGGTATCTGAATTTAAACGGGAGAGAACCTGCAAAGAAGATCCCTGTGCAGGTAGCCCAGGGAAGACTATAACTCTGGAAAATGTGGACAAGTACACGGGAGGGAGATGACAGATAGAAGGTTAACAGTTCATCAGGTTGAGTAGGCATCAGCAATTCCAAAAATAACAGTATACTGTATTCTGACAGAGTATTTGAACATTGGGTGCCTGAACATCTGACAGCAGTTTAGAAGGCTGTGGTCATGCAGGTTTCTGCCGTAAATCTAGTTCACTTTGAAACCAGTGTTACAAATTTTTACGAGCGATTTGTGACTATGCTGATCGTTTTGTTCGGAATTAAAACAATAGTTAGTGTAACAGGAAACACGCCTCAAAAGAAATCCATCATCTACAGGATACATAATGGTGCCGGGTTTTGGGGTCCAGTAGTCGTTCTGCCTCTAAATTTGGGTGAATAAGCTTGTAACCATAACCAGAACCTTGTCAATAAACTTTCAAGTAGCCTCGTAGAAAAGAGAATATGAAAATCGTAAAAAAGTTTCTGTTTCATCAGGACAATTATCCAGTTAAAAGTCCGTCATATCCATCGCTTAAGCTAATGTCTTTTGATTTCAGTTGTAAATGCAACCCCTCGCGTAAACCCTACCTGTTCATCTCAGAATTCCACCTATTTCAAAATCTTTAACGTTTATTTCCGAACCCATTTCAAGCCAGATAAATACGTCATATGCTTTTTAATCTCATTTTATGACATCCTTCAGAAATACTCCATGGGAATGTAATTTGAACATCATTAGAAAAATTGAGTAAACCTCGGGGTACTATTTTGAATGAACTAGAACTTTTTTTGAAGTTAATTTACATCCGTGTCAGCCCATACCAAAGAGACGAGCGACGAGTTTCTCGCTTCGAGTATTAAACATAATTCGAAAATAAATTTGCGTCTATAATTCCTTTTAATTTAACAAGTTCAAATATATTTCAAGTCTATGCTTAATATACTGCAGAAACAATAATTTTGGTTGTAAATACAATGGCCTGAAATTTCTTGTACACACTTAACGTCTTCATCAAACCATAATTATCTACTTCGATTTAAAGAAATAATTACCTTTCTTCTATCAAATATAATGTTAATTAAAACTGTCAAAACATCGCTAGTATACTGCTGTACCTTCAGGGACGCTTTTTCCTCGTAAGCTACATAAAAAATTATTGAGACTTTGTACTTCATGAGCTATCGATGGCAAAATCTTTTTTATTGGTGCATCGTCATAAAAACAGCGATTCACTGTCTAGAGAATTCAGTTGAGTGTAAAAATAACAGCCTTCTGTTGATGGCAAATGTGCTCATTCTGCTGCGGCCCAATGTGTGTTCTGTTCCGGAAGTACAAGTTCCTCGAATATCATCCGTCTTTTCCTGTGGTTTGGATATCCGTATCCGTTATTGGGATGGGTAATAAAGCCGGCGCCACAGAATCTGTAAAAAAAATTCATGGCCACCATAATCCTGGCTTCACTTTAACATAGCCATAAAAGAATCTTTCCACCCATTGGCTGATCTGTCTTATAATGGACCTGATCGATGAGGGACTCGTTACTTGGGAAGGAATATCGGCAAATAACAGTCTTCAGAGAAAGATATGTGGTCATTACAGAGTTGCAGAGTCTCCGTGGACAAATGTGTTGTCGAAGAGAGAGGGATTCGCGATGTTAGCACAAGTTTTTTACGGTCAGTTTAATGATCTCCCATGCGCATCGTTCCCAGGCATTCTATAGATGTTTCGGCGGGTTTTAATAAGATGTCTGCCTAGATCTATTTATTTGTACGTAGATTAAGAAAAGCAGGTGTACAGAAAGGTTCTAAGGGATACCTACCATCCAACTAAGTTTCTGCTTATTCGACACTGCTGATTTTTCAAGACCAAACGGCTTTCTTAGTTTTTCCATTTACCACAGTGCCGTTTTTCGGGGCTGCACAACTGTAAGAATACGTTGTGGGGCTTGTGGGACAGTAGGACCGATAATTAGTAACATAAACGAAATCGTTAAGTCTTCCAGGTATTTAACAAATTTTCCTTTCCGGTCAAGGAAAAATGAAAATCAGGATATCTATGATATTTGAGTCCAAGGATTTCTTGAATGGAGGACACAATGTTCACTGTCAGAACCCTAATAAGTTCCCAGTTCTGAAGGTTCAACGTTTGATTTGGAGAACACTACATTACACAATTACTTTTATATAATTTTGAAATGCGTGCTCCGAAATGAAAGACATTTACAAATATTGTTTTTACCTATTCATTGTTGAGGATCCGCTATAATCGCTTTACAGGATACTTCTTCACACTATTAGTAAGCCATCCACGCTTTCTGCATATGCATCTGTGAACAAAAGCAGTTTTAACCCACTAATTTTCCTGAATTTAATTATTTATATATTATTCTACAAAAATATGACTTGAACGGAATTTATACGTACAGCAGTGATATATCTATCCAAAGTTTTTAGCTTCTTTCTGCTAGCTGCTAATAATATCCTGATCTATTGTCTCCCACACAATGCAATAGATTTCCGTTCTAGTAGCTACGGTAGTTTTAAATATCATAATGAAAGAAGGGCCGACAGACCACTCCTGATTCGATTGTTCAGCACTTGTCCCACTACATTTGTACAAGCTGATAGTGTCACTACCAGAATCTACAGTATTCCATTCTCATGACTGAAAAATATTTCTTATTACTTTATCAGTTATCATTATACAGGCTTTATTTCTGACGGTACACTGCTTTTGCTCCACGTTTTAGATCCCAATTCTTGAAGACATAACTTCTTACTCCTTCTACATTAGAAACAGCCTTTTATGTTTGTTAACCTAAATGAACTCTCTTCGAGTGTTTTTTTTTCAGTTTCACTTTTATTCCTTTGAACATAACCATAGTTTACACTTCTGAAGCATATGAGATGAAAGTATGGTACGGTAATTTTCACGTATCTAATACTATTTTTTTCCCAGAAATTTGGTGTTCAAATGAGAATGTACGATATATTCCTTGTTATGTGTCCTTTTCATATTAATGTGAGCAATCATTTTACTATTTTTTTCCCCAGTAATATTTGTTATATTCAAGAAATTTAACTTATTCTTAATACCTGATCTGAGATGAGGTCCTCCATCCACAGTATCAAGAGGGTGCCGCTAATAAGTAATCTCCAGCATTACTTCCCGCCATGGACAATGCAGTGGCCGAGCAGATCTACTTAATGACCGGGACCAGCGACGTCTGCGTCGACGTGTCAGAACAGCAAAACTCAGTGCTGACTGTACGACATACGTGTCTGTGCGGAGAGTGGTGCGAAATTTGCCGTTGATGGAAGGAGACGGACGCAAGTCTTCTACTAACAAAACGCGATCGGCTTTAGCACTTCTCCTGGGCTCCTGGACACACCGGTTGGAGCCTAAACGCATGGAAAAAGGTTGCGTGGTCACATGAGTCGCGATTCCAGTTGGTAAGAGCTGATGGTAGAGTTCCAGTGTGGCGCAGATCCCTGCACTCCATGGACGCAGGTTGTCAGGAAGGCATCAACAATCAATCTTCAATATACACAGCATATAAATTATATAGTTTCTTCCTATCTCCTTAAAATTTTGCTGTTTCTCTTCTTACGTAACTGACATAATATCCTAAATTAATTTCCCAATATTAAAAGTCCGAAAGTCATGTAGTAGGCTACTCAATTATAACGTTCCATGACGTGACACCAGAACTCAGATCTCAGAGATCTGTAACGTCTCCCAGTCCTTCACAGGTCTTTATATTAAATAGCCCTGATTACTTTAAGACTTTTTGTTAATACGAAACTTCCGAAATATGCCTTTATTTACACGTGATAATTATCAATAGTTCAAATTTCTTGTAGCGTCTTACCCCTTTAATAAAATCTCAAATTAAACTCTAAATTCTTTATCTAATCAGTCAGGTCATATTATAATTTATTACCACCGATTTTATAAGCTATTAGTCCGCCGACATGCTCTTAAATATGAAAATATCAGTAATTTATGTTTACCTATATCCCAAAAAGTTACTTTTCATCCTTTTCTTATCATGAAATTACCATTTATTAACCTATTTTGAGCACTATTATCTTTCCTAAAACTTCTTGCTATGATTAATTAGCTTAACCTAACACTTTCGTTGCTAACCACACTTTTCATCTTTGTTGAGCGACCTGGTGAAACTTCAGTTTGTTCTATTTAACTAGTTTCTTTTAGAATAATCCCTATAATATTAAAATTCCCCCGAATTTCTAGTTTCTTTTAGCAACAAACTCCATTTAACTTTTTCAATAACTTAGATATCACTACTTTTACAAAACAATCCCATGGTGTCGAAATCATAATTTTCAAAACTCCTGTCAAATTAACCGTTTTTATTTTTTTGTTGTGAAACATTTAAATTTAGTTTTATTTTAACCTTTCAACAAAACAATTTACTTTCTTAATCATTATCGTATCGAAACATGTTTCCGCCCGAGTTTTGAATATGAAAGTCTTATATAAATCCCTCAAATCAAAATCTTGCAAACACAAAATACGTCTCCCAATACTTCAATTAAAAAACTGTCCCAAAACATTTTAGGAACATTTGCTATAAAATATCACCCCGTTAACGTTACTCTCTGGACCCAAAAGGTCTACAATCTCGAACTTTGTACCGCCAAAATGAAGAAGGGGCTCATTAAAGTGAACCAAATTAATAATACCAACAAATGGCTTCGTAAATGGGCGAATAATCGAATTAAATACCTCACTATTGGTTCCCGTATCGTGGATACTAAATCATAATGTTACAAGATACTTCGGAGCAAGAGGGAATAATTTCCTTACTCGCTAATACACTGAAACTTCAGTCGTGGATTGCTGTTCAGTTTTGCTTTTGATTAAGGTGGCTAGGTTTACACGTATCCAGAGCTGTATACTAACACAGGTTCTTTGTCCGACCGTGAGGTCAGCCAGTCTTCCCCTTGTTTAGTCGCCAGGCCGCAGGCCGGCACCTCGGCAATTAAAGCTTCGTCCAGAATAACGACGTTAAACGACGTGTCCGGCAGAGCCTGATTGAGTCCGGCTTTTCACTAAATCTAATAAAACAAGACGACCGGCCGAGCGGACAGGAGATTTGATCGGAAGCCGCCCGCCCGCTGCGACGGGCAGGCTCCGCTCTGACCGCTGGCTCATTAAGTGAGAAAAAAGCTCAACCTTGTAATTGGTACCAAAGCTGAGTAAATCCTAGAATTAAAACCGAACTTCTAACGCCTTCCGATAGAATCTCGCTTCGCTGGAAGGCCATCGACAGCTTCCGAACCGAATGAGCGTTCACCCAATAATGTTTTAGTCCAAAGTCAGTTACTTCAAAATATAAAAAAGCCAATTACATATAACTATTATTACCTGAAATTTATCTGAACTAACATTACAGTTTTCATTCAATGAAGATCGCTTTTCACTTCAATTTAAACAAGTGCTTTCTTAAAAGGATTGTATATAATGTTTAGAATACAGATACTATCTGTAAGAAGTGAGAATTTGGAACAATCGGTGTCTTGCTGTCGCAGTGTCAACATCAAACTTTTCCCCTGATGAAGACCATATAGGCTGTTGTCGAAACGTCGCACATGGAAGAACTGATCCGGTAGAACACCAGAGAAGAATTTTTGTTTTATGTAAGAAGTTGCTGCTACATAAAGGTGTGCAGAAGTGCCAGATGCGCTCAGCTCAGGTAAATTAAGATGGCTATCATCTCTATTTGATTTACACTGAAGATAATTCTGCTGAAAATTCTGTGAATTATTACACGAAGGCAAATGGCTCTGAATATCTTAAATTCGGTTAGGAACAAAGATGACATCTATGTTTATAATTTCGAAATGACCGTGATAAAGTCTATGGAATGGTCATCTTGTTTAATCACAGCGAAAGCAAGTCAAGTAAGTCTATCTAAAAACTGAAACACACTGTAACAGAAAAAGTCAACATAACCCCAAGGAGTTTCTGTTTCAGTTATCACTTTTCGCAAATACGACCAAACTCAATGGCTGAGCAATAATGCTCAGTCCAAGGCGCCGGGCCAAATTCCCGTCCGGCCACTACGACACTGGTTTTCCGTTGTTTCGCGAAATCACTCCAGGCAAATGCCGAGATAATTAAAAAGAGAAATAGGTTGTAGATGCTAAAGCATATTAAGTTGTCGTAACCATGATTCGAATCAATAAAAAAAGTGATTGAATCGCAACTTTCCATACAAGGAAGATATTGTGAAAAATTTCCTTCAGTTTTTTTTTTTACTTTTGGTTTTACACCTCGACGTCGAGGTCATTAGAGCCGGGATGGGATTGGGGACAAGTAACGGGAAGGGATTCAGCCATGGCCTTTTGAAGGAAGCATCACGGCATTCGCCTGGAGTGATTTGGGGAAACCACGGAAAACCCAAATCTGGATGCCAGGACGGGGATTCGAACCGGCATCCTCCCGAATGCGAGGCCAGAACGTTAACCGTTCACCCACCACGCTCGGTAATTTATTTTGCATTTATACATTTCCTAAAGAACTAAAGTAAAAAAAAAAATCCTTGAACACTCTTCAGCTACCAAACAGCTCAGATGCAGACGAATCTTATTGATCCTGAACGGAATATTACAAATGCCTTTAGCATAATACTTTACACTCGAAACAGTTTCACACAGTTGGGATGAAACTTATTAATTCTTTGTTTCTTGCTTCTGAGTGGTGTTGTGGCTGAGTGGTTAAGGCGTCTGACTGGAAATAGATAGATCTCAGGTTGGAATCCTAGCCTCGGCGATGATTTTCAAAGGCCCTTAACTCAACCTTCACCTCTGGTTAAGTTTGATGTGTAATGTGAAGTACGCCATAAGACTTCCGTGGTTCGGATTCCACGTCAAACTGCAGGTCCCCTATACTCGATCGGATTAGCGGGTTAGGTTAAGGTGGCTTCGATTAGGGCGGAATGCGGAGCCAATAAAAAACCTTGTCACCAACTCATTACGACCATACAAGCCTTCATGGCCAAAAATGTTGGTATGTAATACAGAGACATGTATAATTGAAACTAAGTGCTTTCCTCCATTAATTTAAAGGGTTATTGTGACATTAGAAGTAAGACATGAAAGTAACTGTAAGCGATTTATTTCCTGGCGTCTAACATATGGAGAAATTAAAGACTTTTTACTGTGGTCAGAGTGGTTGTGGACCCCTAGCGCAACTTAAAGTGTTCTTCCTCTGTAACGATTGCAAGAATAAGGACCAAATTAGAGTCATTTCAAGATCTTACTGAGAAACTTAGAGCACAAATTAATAGTGAGGGCAAAAACCCAAATAACATTTGCGAGCCTGTTTTTGCTCTTTCTTAAAAATTGCCTTTAAATAAGTCTAGGTCGACGGAATATTTGTTGAGTTACCAAAATAGAACACTTAGCTGTTGCATTTATAACATATAACGAAGATGACATAGAAACATATCCCGAAATGTACGATAACATCAGTGTAATTCAAAACCACATTACCGGTGATCGCCTGTGTTGGTGCTGTGTACAGATGGGGAGACGCTCTGGAGGACTTCACATGGAGAGGCTGGTCGAAGAACCGGTCTGGCAGGGCAGGCGAGGGAGACCAGGCCACCTGTGGCTGCGCCCCCGCAATCAACTGGTATTGATTGAGCTCGCTACGTACTTCCTGAAGACGGAAATCGTCCACGATGGGATGAAGTTCTGGGCCGTCCCCTCGGGGGAAGCGGGCCCTGGGGAGCGAGCAAGACGCATGGCGCGGCCGGACCCTCTGAAATAGTGTCTTCTGCAGAGCAAGTACGGCAGTAAATAACATGACTTCTTGGCCTTACACTTGGGCTGTTTAACAGCGAGAGGAAAAGTCAAATGTACTATCCGTTGGGAGTACACAAGGCTTGATCTCTGTTGGAGTATGATCATTAATCACGGTGCTGTGACAACAACATAATTACACACTGTTAAATTTTGAAGCTTACTGTGAAACTGTTTTGTTACGTCAGGTACATTGTTGTATTAATTACGATCAATTTATAAACCTCTGAGTTTGCATAGAGATCATTTTCAGTTATATTCAGCATACGCCTCTATTCATTATTTGATACTGGAACTTTTTTTTTATTAGAAATCGCTGACAATTGCTTGTTAATTATGCGTATTTTGTAATGAATACTTTCTGTATACAATATTTATCGTTAGGTCTGATTATTGAAGCAATCGAATAATTATTTTGTAACCTTAAATATTCTGACTTTGTCATAGGCTAGTGACATATGTAGCTAAACTAACTTTGAGAACTTGCAGGCATTATGGAAATGAATGTTTTGTTGTGTTCGTTTTTCTTTTTGTTATGTTAAGAAACTCAGCGTCTCCTTTACAAATTTAATTATTTTGGCCTCTTGCTGAGCGGCGTCTGATTCCTGTCATCACTCCATTTACGATACTATTTTTCTTCTCTCTCCCTCTCTCTTTCTCTCTCTCTTCTTTTTTTTTTTTTTTTATTTTACATTTTGAACTTTCATCTTAAAAGCTACGAGGGACTCTAAAATTCTCTTTATTTGAGGAGCAGCTTAAAAAGGAAAGGAATCATTATGCGCATATAACAATAATAACAAATACTAAAGGAAATTAGTAATCATTTAACATCTAATTCCAAGTTAATAAACTATAAACAAATACCAATATGGATTTCAATAAAAACTTTATTATTTTTGTTTTTTGAAAATCTGAGTATATCATATATACAAGGTGAACTTTGTAACTATCTCCTTTATGAGTTTCACATCTACTCACATGTTTTCAAGTGCACATTTTCCAGCTCTACTAGGCCTTTACTAGATTTCCCAAAGTATCTCTCTCTCCTGAAATAGATTGCAGCGAAGACCCACAGCTCATGAACGTTATCAATTTCTTCTGCTCACAGGCTTGAAACCCTTCGATGGTAGCTAGATACTAAGGACCTGTCCCTTTCTGATGCACCGTTTCACTAACGAATGTGTGGTTTTCCTGAATGGCCTCTGACACTATGCTGATGATATCGTAAAAATCGACGCATGTTGGTGTTCCACACCAGGTGTTGTGTTTGTTGAGAGACACTTTTGGCATCAGAGAACATTTAATATTTGAAAAGTGTCTACTTAAATGTGAACGGTTAATGGTTTGGAAGTACAAAGTTATGATTCCGCGGGCAGCTGGCTCTAAGCCGACTCATTAGTATACAGGGTGTTACAAAAAGGTACGGCCAAACTTTCAGGAAACATTCCTCACACACAAACAAAGAAAATATGTTATTTGGACATGTGTCCGGAAACGCTTACTTTCCATGTTAGAGCTCATATTGTGGACGGCTGTGATACAATACGCCATTCTCCAGGGCTGCATCAGGGATTCCATGCGACGGAGGGTCGATGCATGTATCCTCGCTAACGGAGGACATTTTGAACATTTCCTGTAACAAATTGTTTGAAGTCACGCTGGTACGTTCTGTTGCTGTGTGTTTCCATTCCATGTTTAATGTGATTTGAAGAGAAGTAATAAAATGAGCTCTAACATGGAAAGTAAGCGTTTCCGGACACATGTCCACATAACATATTTTCTTTGTTTGTGTGTGAGGAATGTTTCCTGAAAGTTTGGCCGTACCTTTTTGTAACACCCTGTATAGACAGATTAGTCATATACCATCAAGTTTACAACCATCCAAAGGTTTTAATGAAGTTAGCTATAAGTCTTTTAGAAGCATAGCTGCCTTTCGTGTGATGTAGTCTGAGCAGTACCGTATAGAAAGTTTCAAATTTTTTTATGCATGTTCAGAGTCAGAAATGGAACTGCTTTTTAAAATGAGTGAAATGATTACTTTTGTTTAGTACCTATCCGTTTATTGTTGTTAGGATACTCTTCGTGTTTTCGATGCTATCTGATCATATTATCTTCTGTTCATATGATGAAACTTCTTTTCTAATGAACGGTGACTGACATAAAGTATGAAAAAAACTAGTTGCGAATTATTTGTGAGTTCTTTTCGACATTTGAAGGGAGGTATTTCTGTTATTTCCATTAATAGAGAGTTAGTGGGAGTCGGCATCGTGGAATCGAAGCTTCTATTTATGTACGTGTAATTCTAATTAACCTGCATGAAATACAACTATGAACTGAGCTGGATGCTTTGGCGTGTAACCGGTGAAACTGGATCTGAAAGTTACTTTGCCACCAGTGGTAGTGATCAAAACTATTTTCGTAGAAACGTGGTACGGCGTTGATTGATTGTGAACATATTAGTCTGCTGGCAGAGTTCGGATATAACAACAGTGGGATGTTGCGGTAAACCGTTGCGGTAAACCGTTGCTACCTGTTGTTTCTACACTGGGAATAATCTGAAGCTTGCAAAATGCAGGCATGGAAAGTGGAAATATCGATGCTCAGCTACGCTGATGCAGACTTCCAGTTTATAAGGGCCAGTACATGTATTGCAACGGAAGGCTCTGCAAAATTGTGTCGGACTGTGTCCACAACGTAAACAACTGGAACAAACGAACTCAATCAAAAGTGGCACTTAAGTCGCTATAACGATTGATATCAGAAAATAATCGTTTAGCATCAGAATAATAAATACTCTTCTTTGTAAGTAGTTTCACAGAAAAAATCCTATAAGTGCATTCTATGACTTTTTGAATTTCTGATTTCGAGGATATAGACGTAGAAATAAAAGTAAGTGTGTTGAATTTGGAGGGAAAAAAGTAGGAAGAGAGATAGCAATAGATCGTTGGAGAAATAAGAGAAATGGAATGAAAGTGTCAGAAAATTGGTTATTGTGTGGAAATATAGGTTAACCTGTCACCGGAGTCAGCGTAAAAAATGGATACGTAAGATGCAACAGACCAGATGCAACAGTCCATGAAGAGTAAAGGAGTTGAAGATGTAGAGGTCAAAATTCAGTTACACGGGTTTTCATGCTAATTGAGGAGTTGTATCGGTTTTTTTTTTCTTACTGCTTTACGCCTCGTTGACTTCGAGGTCATTAGATAAGGGAAAGGATGGAGAAACTGGAAGGAATTCAGCCATGGCCTTCTGAAAGAAGCATCCTGGCATTCGCCTGGAGTGATTTGGGGAAACCATGGAAAATCCAAATCTGGATGCCCGGACGAGGATTCGAACCCACGTCCTCCCAAATACGAAGCAGGAGCGTTTACTGCTTTATCGGTTTCCTTCTATTAAGGTATGTATAATTCTAATAAACCTACATGAAATACATGTTGTCAATTTTACTGGTGTACCACTCCAACCGTGTCCGGACAAAACCGCGAAGTGACAAAACCGCGAGGACAAAACCGCGCAGACAGAACCGCGAACGGACAAAACCGCGAACGGACAAAACAGCGAAACGGACAAAACCGCGAAACGGACAAATCTACGAGTTATCCCCTCACTGTTTGATCTCTTATGCTCCAAAATGTTATCCTAACGCAGTTTTTAAACGATTTGGGGATCGCAGCTAGGGTTAGGTTATTATGGAGTACGGTACTGTAATTTATTTTGTGTATATGTAATTTATAATCTACGAGTTATCCCCTCACTGTTTGATCTCTTATGCATCAAAATATTATCCTAACGCAGTTTTAAATGATTTGTGGATCGCAGCTAGGGTTACTTTATTATGGAGTACTGTAACTCATTTTGTGTATATGTAATTTATAATCTACAAGTTATCCCCTCACTCTTTGATCTCTTATGCACCAAAATATTATTCTGTCAAGCGTCATCACTTCGCATTTGACGATTTTGTTTTGGTTGAGGTTAATAAAGAATTAGACCCGACGCGCGGTGGGAATGCAGCTTAATGGGGCTTCTGTATACCTGAGAAGAGTGACAATGGCCTTCACAATGGAGTGAGTGGGAAGACCCGCTTATCTCCGGTAGGTTCGGCCTAACTGACCCTTCTCAAGTCGAGCGAACAATTTGCCTGGACGATCTTTTGTTGCCGTCGCAGGAGAAATCCCCGCATGCAAATGGAAAATTCGGCAGCCAAAGTCAAAACCCGGAGACGTTCGGGCATTTCCGAGGCAAGGCCGGTATGGCAGATCCAAGCATTCTGTGGTGGTCAGTTAACCGAAGAGACTGTGTATCTTCCTGAATAATGGCTCTCGTGTTTGTAAAAATAACAAAGGGGGAAATCACCTCGTTTTATAAAGGATATACATTTAGGCAAGAAAGGAAAGAAGTAAATCTCGACCGTCTTCCAAAATATTGGCGATGCACCAGTTATGACAGTACAAGATGCCCAGCAAGAGTTACATTGGAAAATCAATCAAACGTTTCAGAAACGAATGGATTACACAATCATTCTGCTAAACCAGCGAAAAGAAAAGCAAAAGAGGTTCGACTTGAAATGCTGAAAAAGGCTACAACCACATTAGAGGCACCCCAAACTGTTCTTGCATCATTATTTGCAGGGATGCCCGATGAAGTTTCTGGAGCACTACCATCCACCGATTCACTTGCAAGAGAAATTAGAAGAGAAAGACAAAAATCTGGAGGAGTACCACCGAATCCATTATCAAGAACAGAACTTCAAATTCCTGAAGAATATACAAAAATAAACGGTGAAATTTTTCTCTTGCACGACAGTGGTCCAAGAGAGGATCGTATATTAATTTTTGGAACGAAAAAAAACCTTGAAACTCTGAAAGAATCAAATGCAATTTTTGTCGATGGGACGTGCTCTGTTTGTCCACTTATTTTCAGCCAGCTTTATACTATTCACGGAATTAAAGAAGATGCCTCACTACCATCGATTTTCGCTTTACTTCCAAACAAAAGGGAGGAGACATATAGAAGACTTATCAGAATTTTACAAGAAATAGAGCCGCAAATTGGATCGAATCTGCAAATGATAATGCTGGATTTTGAAAAAGCTGCAATGAACGCTTTCGCAGAAGCTTTTCCTGGAGTAAAACTTACTGGATGTTTCTTCTATTTTTAAACAGTGCATTTGGCGAAAAATTCAGGAAATACCGGGATTTCAAGAAAAGTACAATGACAAAGAAGACATCACGTTTCATACAAAGATAAAGAAACTTGCAGCAATTGCCTTTCTTCCTGTTTCAGAAGTCATCTCTGTTTATGAAGAACTCTGTGATAGGGAGTTTGCAGACGAGGAATTCTCTCCACTTTTGGATTACATTGAAGATACATGGATTGGACGTATTCTTCGAGGAAATCGACGACGAGAACCACTATTTCCAATCGAAATTTGGAACCAAAACCAGAATGTTAAAAATTCGTTAGAGAGAACCAACAACTCCGTCGACGGTTGGCACAATGCTTTTCGGTTATTACTTGGATCAAGCCATCCTACAATTTGGAAACTCATAGAAGCTTTCAAGAAGCAGCAAAATCTGACGGAGGTTAAATTGGTGCAATATGGAAGGGGAGATAGAAAAATACAGAAAATGACATATGCGAGAGTCACCAAGTCGATTTTCAATTTAGTTAGTGAAAATGATTGTAGCGATGCACAGAAATTTCTTTCTGGTATAGTTCATAATTTCGATTATTAGATAGTGTGCTTGTGTATTTTGTTACAATTTATATTAACTTATTTATTTATATTATTTATATATTATTTATATATATATTATATATATAATATCTTATATATATATTATTTATATAAATTATATATATTATATATATTATATATTATTTATATTATTTATATTATTATTATTATATAATTTATATTATTTATTTATTTATATTAATGGTTTATTGATGTATATTTCGTATAACCCATCTATATTGTATTTTTATTTTCCATAATGTTCATGCTTTTGTGTAATTTCTTTAAATAAAAAAAAATAATGGGGTGTTACGTAGATCACCTCCTCGTGGTGCACCCTGGGTAACGCTAAGAATCTACAAACTCTTGTGGTTTTATGTATTCCTGGTTTTTCTGTATTCGCGGTTTTGTCCTTTCGCGGTTTTGTCCGTTCGCTGTTTTGTCCGTTCGCGGTTTTGTCCGTCGCGGTTTTGCCCTAGAACCAAGAAGTATTTACTTTGGTCATCATCACCTTCAGCATGTAATGATTCAAGTTAGTGATACAATTTTATGGTTATTATCCTTGAATGTAAGGGATTTGAACTCACTACTAACCAATCAAACAACTGTTCTTTCAAATATTGGCCTCGCACTAACTGTTTTTTGTTTTTGCGTTGAAGCAAGGGCGATATACTAGGTGAAGGTCCAATCGACTTAGTCATTAGGAAAAAATTCGACGTCTTATTTGTAAAGTTACTCTGTGCAGTGAAATAATTATCCGCTTCAGCAGTGATCAAAGAAGTGTATAAGACTTTTAACTGTACTGCTACATGAAATGGATTGCAAATTGCTTGTGTCTTTGAGCAGTGGCTCATTCTATAGGCGTCTCAGACCCCACGATCTTAACTCTTTGTTTCCGAAAGTTTACCTATTTATGTAACACAAGATGATGAAGTTGAAGTGGCCTTTTCGGATATTGAGTTATCAGACGTAATCTGTGGACCGCTTACTACTGCGGACGTAGGCAGTATTGTTCAAGACGTTCTGTTGCGGTGTGGTAGAAGTGAATCCGTGACGGCAGTATGTTGTACGGTGGCGACAGGCGCGTCCGATCACAGGCTCCTCGTGCCTAGATTTACGACGGCCACTGTGAGGACGCGCGGGCAGCTGCCACTTGTCCTCAGAACCTGTCCCCACAATGGGGGTGCGCGGACAGGTTCCCAGAGATGAGTCTCCCCGGCCCTCGCTCGCTAGTTCCGGTCAGCGTCCGCAGGCTTCAGCTGCAGTTCGACAGTACTATAAGGTTGGTTAGTCCTTACATTATAATCTGCTTGTCGTTGGCAGTGTTTCACGAATATACGTTATGAGAGTCGTCACTCAATCAATGACAGGATATTCTTCTACTTCACACCATTCCTCTCAAAGATTCTAGATAGAATAATAATCAGGGCAGGATCTGTACCAGTGTTTGGAAACGAGAGCATAAAATCAAATAGCCTTAATTTTTTTTGGTGTTTTTGTTTGATTTTTGTTGTTGTTTTTTTGTTTTTGAGAGACCTCATAAACTTGCAGCATAAACCCTTGATAACCTTTTGTGTAAAACTTCATTAAATATTACTAGTCTACGTAGGATATCTGCGTAGTCTATAGCCGGGATTCTTAGTTGATGCAACCCATCCTCAATCGTAGTCGTTCGCTGCGTCCTGTAATGCTCCTGTTGTACTGGAAAATGACTGTACGGTCGGAAGATACGGCGCATTGCCTTATATCCTTCCCTGCCGACAAGAATGTTTCTTTCTTTGAAATATCCTGAGGGATAGTACAATTTCTGCAAGAGGAAAATTGGGGAGGGTCAACCATTGCTAGCATAATTCGTAGTATTTCCAGTAAAACAATTCAAACGTCTGTAGGATATCGGGCTGGTGAATTTGGAAGAGACTCCATTCATTAACAGTATGTCAGTTCATTCCCTTGCACTTTTCAGTTTATTGCCTTGTCGGTGAAACAATTTTCTCTAAGCGTCTGAAAATATCAGCGCAAATGTTGAAGGTTCCTAATTTTTTTATATATATATAATTCCCGAGATGCGATATTTACTAAGCAAATTTGTTACTTGTAATAAAGTAAATCGTGTGAAGTTGAGTTTCGCCAACGATCGTCTTTGTGATTCTGGCAAAATCCATGATGAGCATTATATTTTTAGTTGCAGAACAAGCAATTAAAAAAATGAAATATGACTTCCTGTTTTGTTTAGAACAAGAAAAGATGTTATCCTTCGCAGAGTTTTGGACACGAAAATTCCTGTGATCACTGGACTCGAGAAGAAGAAGAATCAGCTTTTGAACATTTATAGGATATACATATATATTGAAAAAATTGTGCATATATATGGACGATTCTTTCAAAATTGCAGTCCTAGCAACATAGGATTTGTAATTATTTTACGTTGGTAATAAGAAAAAAGAAATCTTTGGTTTCTTTTACCATTGTTGGCTCTGTGCACTGCTTGCTGCCAGGTGTCCAAACTGATTTCTTTAGCCCAAACCAACACTACCCTTAAACGTTGGATGCTTGATGATACCTCCGCGGGTTAGGTCCAAGTAATCATCTGCTGCAACAGATTGGTTGCATCACTGATAACTTGTTTTGTAGTGCTACACTTTGAAGATCATTAGTACACTTGCCATGCTATTCAACGGAAATCACTGGTGGCTCACTGATTAAGGAGATCGGAAAGTCCCCGGTTCGAATCCCTTTCTTGCCGGCGATTTATAAATGCCCTTTATCCGACCTCCTCTTCTGGATCAGCTTGTTGTGTAATGTGAAGTACGCCAGAATGCTTCCGTGGTTCTGAATGCAGGTTAAACTGTAGGTCCCCTATACGCGGTAGGATTATCGGATTAGGTTAAGGCGGCTAAGATAGGGTCGGATTGCGCGGACAATAAAAACCCCGTTACCATGTCATTATGACCACACGATCCTAGGTGAATCACAGACTTTGCAAACAAAATTGCCTCTCTGCTAGCTTAAGCGATCTATTCCCTATATATGGATAGCAACAACTTACAGGGCCAAGAAACTGGTAGCCCTCAACATTTGAAAGAAAGTTTTTCTTTCAAGCTGAGAGTCTAAATCTGTTCATGCCTCTAGCAGTTTTTTATGCAAATGAAAGCTTGAATATTATTAAGTAGAATTAAATGAAATTTGTCACTTCTCTGCAAAATAAAGGCAACTCAATTTGAAGAGATTTTAGTGTTGGCATCACTTGATAAAGTTCCTTTTGCGTACGTATTCTAAGCAGTTCTGTTAACGAGTGCAAGTATAAGTGAAATTTTGACCTAACACTTTGTCGTAAAATGTGTATTGTTTGATTTCCACTCAATATTTCTGTTTAGTTCGTGTTTATTGTGTATACATGTATATTTTAAATATTATTTGCCGAAACATATTTTTTTTCTGAAGAATTCAGGTACAGTTGTAAAATCATAGTAACAAAATGATTGTTTACAGATTAAGTATAATTGCAGTCAAAATTTCATGACAATGAAGCTGTGGTGATATACAGTTTGCTAACTTCTGTATTTCACACAGATATCCCTGAGTTTTTTTTTTTATGAAGTGTTTGTTTCACCTACTACGTAACTAACAGGTCCTTTCGTCTATATCATTTGCATCAATTACATTTACAAATATTGAAATGACCAGAATGTATGTATGGTCGATGTGCAACACATATTGATTTGACATGGTAAAGACTGAATGGGGAAAAATGAAGTTTTCACATTTTTCAAAAAAATTTGTTTGCAGTATCAAATGAAACATATATTGGATGACCTTTTATTTTAGTTAAAAAGAAACTTTCCAGAAATAACATGTATTTGTGAGTATGGCCGAGACAAAGTTAGTGAAGGAGATTAAAATAATCCTGATGCTGTTGTGTCCGTATAGGGACTTTCAGAGCGTGAGTTATGTCAGAGTAACTGTGAAACGCTAATGCAGAATAGGAAAAATGCCCAGGCCACATACTTCTTACATATAATGTTGCAACATTTAAAAAAATTTGACACTTGTAAAGTGTTTACTAATACAGAAACTCCGAGATTCAGTTGACTTGAATCTAGGTACTATAAGATTATCACAAGCACCAGCCAAGAAAAGAACAAATGAGTACAGATGACTAGCATTACTTACACAAAACGATTATTTAAAGCTTAATTTAATGTCTACTACTCTATACAAGTTAGTCACGGTACGATACGAAAGACTAGATTTCGAGGTACACCTAGGTAGTGGTATCAACATTCTAACAGCTGAAGGGACTGCTTTATCAGTGTCAAGACGCAATGACATATTGACAAAGAACCTTAAAAATTTGCATCTTCATCTATGATGATACAAAATTCGAGTATCTGAATACCTGTTAATATCTAACAAGTAAACAATACAAACTGACCGCATCTGCGATGTTGTTTGGACTAGTGTCCTTCCGACTAATTACACTTGCGGACAGATGATCTTTAACCTTCTACAGTTTTGATGGCTCTATCAATAATTATCCTCTGTATGGTGGTTTTCTAAAGCAATATTGCTTCTTGTTATTTTTTTTGTCTGAGGAACTTAATTTTCTCGTGCAATATGTAAGATTATTATTATTACTATTACTCCGCGATTCACTAAAAGTGTGTGGCAGAGGGTGCATTGCACCTATCCGAAAGGGTAATAGTTTGGAAGGGATATACAGGATATGGCAGAAGGCGCTCGTGGACTTATGCGAGAAACCATTCGCCTGGAGTGATCCGGGAAAACCATGGAAAACCCAGATCAGGATGGAAGGAGTGTTTTATCGAAAGCTACTCCTGTCGGATTTTAAGTTTACTCGCCCGGTAAATCCTTTCTATTCCATTCCCTAATCGCTCGTTGGAAAAATGAGTACAGAAATGAATCGGTTCTGGCCCTGATTTCTCATATCTTATTTTCGCGGTAATTCCGAGATATGAATGTTGCTGGTAGCAATATTTGTTTCGTGTTATTCCAAAATCCGTCAGTCGTGAATTTTTCAATTAGCTTCTGTCGAGAGCAATGCCTTCGGTGTTCCAGGTCTTCCCAACCTAACTCCTTCAATATCGCAAGGTTTTACAAATCTATCACCAGTAGTAAACAGTAAAGTCATTTTAGCTATCCGAAGAGTAATCATCACTATCGTTGGGGACCATCTTCAGTTTCCCGGGTGTTTCCCTTGGTTGTTGTAGACGATCGTTTTCCACTGTCTCCTAGCCAGAAAAGTTTCTCTGTCCGTGATATATTACCAGTTTTAGCCTCTTCTCCTCTTGTCCTCCTTCAGTTGGTCTGTCCATCTTCTTCTTGGCCTTCCCACTGGTTTTTTGCCAACTATCCTTTTTTCCAAAAAAGTTTTTGGTAGTCTTGTACTAGTCATGCTCTTGACATGTCCAAACCACTTAAGTCTTGACAACCTAAATCTCTCTTCCATGGATTTCCTAACTCTATGTTTGATCGAATCTCATCATTCTTTATGTGGTCAAGTCTAGTTTTCTGGAGGGCCGTTCTAAGAAACTTCAATACACATGCTTGGATCCTGCTAACGTCCCTTGATGTCAGTGTGCATGTTTCCAAAGCCTATTTGAGAACAGGAATGAGATATATTTTGTGCAAGACAATTTTTGTTCTTCTGGGAACCTTCATGTCCCATAGTAATCTCCGTACGGTACCGTAGAAGTTGGCTCCTTTGTTCATTATTCATTATTTCTAGCTCTCTTCTACCGTTACTAGCAATTATGCTCCCCACGTAGCTGAATTGGTCAACAACTTCAACTTGGTGGTCTTGTAACTTTATATGACAGTCTGTATGCTTTCTGCTTATTTTTGATGCTACGGTTTTTTTTTTTCAAATTCAATTTCATTCCATATTCTTCAACTTATTATTCCACATTTTCAGTTTGTTTTGTATTCCTTCTTGGGTTTCATCCCATACTGCCACGTCATCTGCAAACACCAATGCCTGTAGATCTCTATTGATTTCTCTCTTTATTTCTTTTACGATTTTATCCATTACCGCTTTGAACAGAAGAGGTGAAAGGGCACTTTCTTGTTGTACTCCTTTGGTTGTACTAAAGCATTCAGAGTAACCATCCCCAACATTGACACAGCTCTTACAGTTTTTGTATAGTATCTGGATCTTTCTAATGAGGCACTCTGAAATTTTTAGTTTTCTTAGACTTTTCCAGATAGTTGATCTAGTAACATTATCGTATGCCTTTTCTAGGTCCATAAACACAATAATTGGGTTGTTCCCTCTTTTCCAATATTTTTCTACAAGAATTCTCAAGGCAAATATTAGATCCGTTGTGCTTCTTCCAGCTCTAAACCCCTGTTGTTCCTCTTCTAAGATGAGCTCTAATATTGTTCGTACTCTGGCATCAACTATCTTATCCATACTTTTGAGGCCATGGGATAGGAGGGTAATACCTCTGTAGTTTTAACTTTTCCTTCTGTTCCCTATCTTGAAGATAGGAATTATCACCCCTTTTGTACAGTCTTCCGGTATTTGGTTATCATTCCATATTGCTCTGAAGACTCTATACAGCCATTGTATCCCTGGTGGACCGGCAGCTTTACTCATGTCGGCTGTAACTTCGTCGGCTCCTGCTGACATGCCACTTTTCATTTTATGGGGAACTCTCTCGACTTTTAACCAATTTAGGGGACGTCCATTAATTACGTGAGGTGAAATAGGGGCGGGGGGGTCCGGCGAAATCTCACGAAATCTCACCAAGGGGGAGGGGGCGGGGATCAACGGAAATCTCACGTGAGGTTTTGAAATTATTTTAGAATGTTAGAGGGGGGGGGGGTCGGGTTCGACCAAATCTCACCAGGGTGGGGGGGGGGTCCAACCAAATCTCACCAAGTCTCATCAGAGAGGGGGGGGAAGGGTCTGGAATTCCGGAAAATCACCTCACGTAATTAATGGATGCCCCCTTGTTTCTTCAACATCTATTCCATTAGGTCCATTTAGTAGTTTGTCAAAATATTGTTTCACGGCTTCCCTGATACATCTTATATTGCGAACTATATTTCCATCCGCTGTCTCTATTGCTGTAATTGTTTCCTTATCCGATATTTTGTGTTTTACAATTCCATATAACATTTTCATATTCCCTTTAGTATCTTCTTCCAGTTTAGATGTAAAATCTTCCCAGCTTTTCTCCTTTTCTCCCAACTTCTCTTAACTTCCAATTTGCTGCTTCTATATTCTTTTGCAATCTCTTCCAATCTGTTGTTATCTGCTTGGTCACAGTTGTTTTTGCTATAGGACTTGGCCATATCTAAAGCTGTTTTGGCTTTATTTCTTTTGCCTATTGCCTCTTTTACTCTTTCGTTCCACCATGATGTCCTTTTCTCTTTAACTCTCCTGCTTGTTCTTCCACATATTTTTTGTGCACTTGCAACAAGACTTTCCTTAAGATAATTCAGAAGAGTATTTAGATAAAACATCTGAAGCAGCGACTAGTCAATAGTCTTCATCATTTGCATTTAACTTTTCTGAATGTTAATCTGTTTCTGCAAACTTACAAAATAGTCGATTGGTATGTAGCTAGAATGTCTGTTTTAAATGCAAATTATCAACAGCATTGGAACGTTTTATTGCATCATTTGACAATATTTCGGAACATGCTACTGGCAAGCATGGAAATTCTGAAGTTGGGGGTGGGGGGGGGAGTAGGGCTTGTGGGTGGAAATACAATAAGCAGAGCCCTGACATAAATAAATGGTACACTTCCTGAAATGTTAACTAAATGTGCAAGAGAATTCATTTCGAGTTACGGTGAGGTTAGGCTAAGGTTGCAGACTGCTAGAGTTCGGAGCAAGTACGAAGGCGGGTCACAGGGGGATGCGCAGTAGCCTGTGGAGCTGTACCACGTGACTCACAGCCAATCGCGTGTCAGTGGCTTTCCTGTGTTCGTTCTGTGCGCGTCGTGCTGTGTTCGTCAAGTTTACAGTTTATTTCACTTATAGTGTTCCGTGTTTAGTGATTATTTTGCCCTCATAGTGTTCATTATGAGTGATGGTAAAGAATCACGCCAGGTGTTGCACAAACAAGCGAGAGGAATAGTGTTCCGTGTGTATCAGTACTTAGTCTTCTTCTGAGTCCGCGCCACCATGTGGTGCGAGTCGCGCCGTTGCCAAGTGCCAGGAGCAGACGGCTGAAGCCTGTGGTGTTGGTTTGAGGACTGTTCAGAGGATAGCCAGCGAAGCTAAAGCGTCAGTTGAAGCCTGCGGCTCAGCTGTTTTCAAATCACCGGGAAAGCATCACAACCGAAAAAAAGAAGTTGGTGCTCTAGACGATTTTTCCAAAAACGTTCTGCGGCGGATAATATTCAGTATGTATGCTGAAGGCAAATATCCGACAGCAGAAAAATTAGTTTCGCGTATGAAAGAAGCCGAAAATTTTAGCGGAAGCAAATGGACCATGTTGAGGATACTGAAAGATATGGGATTCAGGTATCAGAAAACGAATGACGGCAGGAAATTACTAATGGAACGTAGTGATATTGTAGCTGCAAGGACTGTGTTTTTAAGAGCAATGCAGGAAATCAGACAACTTGGAACGTCTAGCATTTATTATGTCGACGAAACTTTCGTAAACCAAAATCATGCAAGGGCTATGTGCTGGAAAATGAGTGACGGTTCCGGTGGATTAAAAGTTCCCGTTGGCAAGGGTAACAGAATAATAGTGCTTCATGCTGGATCAGCAGAAACTGGCTTTATTCCCCAGAGTAAGCTAATTTTTAAGGCGTCAAAGGCTAAGAATTCTGAAGATTACCATACTGAGATGACATACTGTGTCTTTAAAAGGTGGTTTAAAGAACAATTGTTGCCGTATATCCCTCCATGCTCTGTTATTGTCATGGATAATGCAAGCATCCACTCAGTGCAAGTGAATAAAGCTCCAAATACGAATTCCAAAAAGGCAGACATTATAGCCTGGTTGTCCTCTAACGGAATACCTCATAGTTCGTCACACACCAGAGCAGAATTGCTGCTTCTTGTCAATGCCCACAAGCCTGCTTACAGAGTATACGAGATAGACGAAATTGCAAAGCAGCATGGACACCGTGTTGTTAGATTACCCCCATACCATTGTCATTACAACCCAATTGAGCTGGTATGGGCTCAGGTGAAAGCAAATATTGCGGAAAAGAACAACACATTTAAAATTGCAGATGTTGAGAAACTTACACATGAGGCAATTGACAGCATCCCAACATCTAGATGGGCAGCTTGTGTGAAACACGCAGAAAAATTACAGGATGAAGATTACGACAGAGAAATTGGCAGGGACACGATTATGGAACCTTTCGTCATAAATCTTGCTGAGAGTGAGTCATCTGCATCGGACAGCGAAGACGATGGCGTGCATTTCTTGCTGTAATGATGTAAGTGTTAATTACTGGTACTTATGATTTTATGTGACTTTGTCTGCAGGTGCATAGTTTATGTACACATCTTTGGCTTCGTAATAATGTAGTTTTCTCTGTGAAAGGTATTTCGTTCAATTAAATATATTCTAACACTGTAGCAGGTTGCGAAATGAAAGAAAATATGAGAGGCTACAATGAATACTGACAAAATTGTGTAAGTGTGTGTGTGCTTGTGTGTGTGTACATGTGCTTGCGCGACTAAAAGCTCGCGTTCATGCAATTCGCTGAACCTGCTAGCGCGCTGTAAAGTGACAGAAGCAAATTGGCAGCGTCGCAACACATCTCCCCTCTCTCTCTGCGCAGAACGCGTTGCCCACCCGCCTTGGTACGTGCTCCAAACTCTAGTAACAGTTGACCAAAGCGGAGTCATTACACCGCCAGTGTGGCCGAGTGCGCTGAGGCGCCGTATAGTGGGTCGAGGAGGTACAACGGGGGCGGGCGCAACATAGGCACCCGCGTGCCTGCGACCTGAACGCGGTTTGTAGGGGGTTTCCGCAGCCACCAAGGCGAATGCCAGAATGGTCCTCAATATCCGTCTCATAAACTACACATTTCACAAACCTAAAGTACACTTATCACACTCTGAACATGACTATACGTTTCACAGACAGATAGCAACACTCCACCCATCAGTACTTAGTACGACCTGGCAGTAGGTATAAGAGCCACCAGGAAGGCCACCAGGCTACAAAACCGTAGCTCCAAAGCTGAACATGGCAACGATGAATATAACTCATCGAAGGCAGTCTATACCAAAAAATTTGGAAAAGTTGGTAAAGAAGAAAAGGCTATTGATTATACAAATTATTAATTCCAATGAAATAGTTGAAGTTAGTGAAACAATAAACGGGTGAGTTGCAAAAAGGGAGATGAAAAATAATGATCAGAATCTGTCAAATCCAGTTATCAGAAATTTAGGATTGAAGTGTAGAAGTATAAAGAAAAAGTAATAGAATTCGGTAACTTAGTAGATATGTGAAAGCACTATTAGTTAAAGGTATAAAAATCCTGGTTGAAGTAAACAGCGCTAGATAGTAAGATTTTCCCTGATATTGACAGATGCTAGTGATGAGCTACTAACGGTATAGTTCTGCGGAGTACGAAAGCAAATGTAAAAATGTAAGCTTATAACCATAGTGAATAAATGACTATAAGAGTCATAAAATTGTGTATGGAAAGAGTGCTTTACACCATATTTAATATTTCATCCGCACATTCCAATCCCTACCGGAACGAGAGGATAAAGCATACGTATAATCATCACTGCAGCACCCTATCTATCCTGTCATTGGGACCAAAATTGGTGAAATATTTCATCACAGTCGTAGGTGCATGTATTATAATTAATTCAGTCATAAACTTCGCTGTCTTTCTGTCAAACAGACCCAGTCTAATACATATATCTAGTCTGTAACAGACTTTTATAAAAAAAAAATAAACATGCTGTGTGTAACATACATGTGCAAAAACAAGTAATGGTTTGTATTTTTGATTTTGTAGTTTAATATACTGTCAAGTGTTTATTTAAAACTCTGTAAAAATGCTAAATAGTGATACATGTATATAAAGATCTGTAAAAGTGCATAAAATGCTGTTCCAGACCGCCATGTGAAGATTGTCACCATACCTCTACTGATGATGCCCACAGCATTTGAGCGAAAACCTCATAAATAACATTCATGACAACTGTTGTTCATAGACGGCATTTTTGTTTGTTAATAAAAACCTATTAATCAGCAACTACGGAATATATCCTACACCCAGATTTCTGTAGTCTGCAACTCGTTCGTAAGGGTTATACTAGGTGGATAAAAAAGACAATTGAATATTCTCGGTACTTCATCGATTCTAGAAATCCTTTGCTACGCAGAGCCCATCTAACACAAGAAATGCTCAAATTTATTGTTTTATACGCTATAACATTTGAATAATGCATTACGATTCTTCAAAATTCACCTGAAGAATCGCAGTTTAGAATTAGCCTTAATGTTTCTCGAAATCACAATCATACAGTCTTTTACAGCTCTCGATGTACTCATGGTCAAAGGGATCTTTGTTATGTCTATTAAATTGAACTTTTTCAACTTAGTTTAGGTTGCCATCCATCGCACTATGCAGAAATAACGTCGAAGATGCTCCGAGTTTTACAATAATCAGCAGGATTATTTATTTTCATGAAGATATAAATGTCATTGGCCATTAGTCTTAACTGTTACTAACGTTTTCCCTAAGATCACATATAAAAATTAAGAATTTACTATATTTTCAAACTTTTCTGGATCATCATAAACAATGGTCGTTTCCAACGACGACATAATATGACCGTCAGGTAAGAAACTCATGTATCCATCCATAAATCTGCTGGAATGCTCCGTAATAGAACCTTACGTGTTGAGATTCTCTACACTGGTGTTTCAAACTGTGTCAAAAAAGTATTATGATTGCGCGTGGCCGGGTCTCGTTCCTCCCTCAGCTTAAAGTTCTCCTCTTGCAGTATACACGGCTTGGGTCAGCCATGTAATCGATTCTCGAGTGTAATATCCCTGATCTATTCAGAGGAATATTACACAATTTAGACCCATAACAAGCAACTATCGATGAATCTGTGGCCAAGATTATCGCAAAATAGTCGAAATCTCTAATTCTGCTCCTCACTCGGCTTTGATCTAGAGGTCTATAGTTCGTTCTGATGCTGCAGGTCACAGACAGTAAAGCAATTGGCATGCAGCTTTTTGGGCAGTCTGCACACTTACCTGGTTCTAGTATAGCTATTATCTTAATGCGTTTAAATTCATGGGAAATGTTGCTAGACTGAATAATGTTCGTAAAGAATTGCGCCATGCATTTGTTGGTGTAGTTGCCACAATTTATTAAGAATTCAAATCCTGGGGCTTTTCTTGGCGAGGTTTTCTTAAAGACCTCCGAAATATCATCGCTGGTAAAGGGGGCGAGAGCGTTGGATTTCTGTGGCTTGATTTTTTGTACGATTTTCAGTTCTCTCTTCACTTGGATGGTATGTGCTTTATATTTTGGTGTCCTAGATGTGGCTACTATATGTGAGGCTACTTCATTTGGGCTAGTGGTCGATTTTTGGCGTTGTATGGGGCCTAACTCCCTAGTTTCTTTATTAACGACTACACTTTCCTGCTCGATATCTGGAAATGGAGGCTTTCCATCGTTTCCGTACACTTGTAAGAGGTCGTTTTGAAGACCATTACTATTTGGGAATTATAGGAATATTCAGTCGTTGAGCTACTGGCAATCGGCGATCATTGACAATGCTGAGCGCGGTCGAGCATTGACCAGACAGGAATCTGCACGCTTGCAGTCAGCACCTTAGAGTGCAGTCCCCTTCATAATTGTAGGTCAGCCAAGGAGGCTTGGGAAGTACAAGCGATGAAGTAGTGTCTTTACTGTCGGGCAGTCGGCGAGAGTAGTCGAGCATACTTTGATAGCCACCTGTTAGGAGCCTGCCACCCTCCCATGTATCTCGCATCCGGGCGACCATCTGCCTAACAATTAACTCTACAGTTCGCGGCTTAGATAAGTTGGTGATAGTTGGAATCCACTTTGCGGCACGCTATAATCTGTTCTACTCCGTGTTAGAAGCCAATAAACTGTTCCATTGCAAGTCTCACATTATTTCATGTAGCAAGAACTTTATATCAATTTCTAACCTTCGGTCTGTGGCCGTCAAACCACAGTGGTGTCAAACATTAGCCCAAACAGTCCAATGGTAAGATTCTAGTGGTGCTGCCAGAAGAACAGAAGAGACGCTTCGAGCAGAACTGTAATTCCCTAAGGTTAGTTCGTCAGCACACCTATCCACACACACGCCCACTAGCCTTGGCCAATCAGCCCCTGACACACTTCTTGCAGCACAAGCTCATCTGCTATTTTCTGATCGCCAGATTCAAGAAAGATTTGGTACAGTTCATGGCTGTTTTGGGACCAGCCTGGAATGACAAAAGTGATTAGGGGGATTTGAGTCCCTACTTCTATTATTGATCGGTGTTGACTATATAGGAAATCTATAAGAACTTTTCGCGAGCAGCTAGGCGCCGTCCTCTGCTGTTATATGAAACAAATCATAAGTCGTGGTTGTATTCCTGTCTCCAGGCTGCTGATCTAAACGTATATCGATCCTTGGCATCGAACACAAGATGCATATGTTCGTCTTCTGCCCATTTTACCAGTGCGTCCCCACTCGAGTCGTTGTCTCTGTACTTCCACTGTTCATGATGGATATTATAATCACCTACATATACGTCAGGGTGAGGCTGCATATGAATAACCTGGACTGGCCAGGGTGTGGTAGGTGGCTTGTAAGTATTGGAAATTGTGATGCTGCCGATTTTTGAGATGATTTTATAAATGTTTATATCACTGGAGGTGGAGATGAGAGAGACGTTTTCAATGTCGTGTTTGATATTCGTAGCTACGCCATATGTTGCTCCTAGCAGCTCATAGCCTGGTATTTCGCTCCTTTTTTGCAGCCGTTCTTCTGTTTCGCAATAGGTCTCCTGTACGACAAAAAGATCGATGTCGTCATTTTTTAAAAGTCTTGATAGCTTCATGATCCATTATGGAGGTAACAGTCGATTGTCTGTCTGCCAGTATGTGCTAGTTCATTTAGTGTTACCCAGGGTGCACCACGAGGAGGCGATCTAGCTTTACACCCCATTTAATAGGATTAAAACGAAATAAGATTGTAAACAGTTTACAGAGGAATAGGTCAACAACGAATGACGATAAATGCGAGATGAGAATGCTTATTAGCATACAGATAGGAAATAAAGGTTTTGTATGATTATGAAGTGGAGGAGGAATTGGTTATTGAAGGCATAAAGATTAAAACTTCTTCGCATCATCCAACAAATTGATCAGTTTGGTAGGACGCAGAAGGATTGTGGTGGGGATAGGTGTCAAAGTTATTTCTACTGGAGCTGGTAATGAAGGAGTGTACTGGAAAGTGAGGGGTCAGTTTTTTTTGTTATGGCTTTACGTCTCGGTGATGTTGAGGTAACTAGAGGTGGGAAAAAGACCGGGAGTAAGGAAGGACAAGGCCCTTTTTGAAGGAACAGTCCCTGCATTTGTCTCAAGTGATTTCGGGAAAGCATTGAAAACCAAAATATGAATGGCTTGACGGGGATTAAAAAATGTGTCCTTCCTAATTCAAGGCCAGGGTGGTGATGTATGGAAGCCACATTAAGTGTATTCAACAGAGGGTTAGGAGTAAATGCAACAGAAGGCGGCTAGAATTTTTTTGTACATTTCTATTAAAAATCAATCGGTAATTCTTTGAAGCGAGTAGATGATTATGAGGATAAAAGAGCATTTCATATATATGAATTTTCGTTGCTGGAGGAGAAAATAAGGGATTGGATACAATCAAAGATAAGATGAAGTTAAATCAAACAAAATTTAATGTGTATATTATATTGATAAAACATTGATTTGTCGGAAAAATGCCTTCAGACACTTTGCAGCCATTAAATATTTAAAAAAAAAATTCAAAGCCATGGCAGTAATTAAAACGAATTTAAAAAAGTCCTAATCGTAATGCCTGACAGTTTCACTTTTTAGTATGTACTGCGTTTCCCAAAATATACGTTCCTCTTGTTTCTTATGAATTAGATTCATGAGTACATACTAGTCGAGGTTGGAAACACTATCTTTCACCTCAATACTGTCCATGATTCTGCTAATAAAGGCTAAAAAGTTTTGCTGTTTGAAGTTTGGTCTTCGTTCTGTAGGATTTCATATTTTACGAAATGTATACTGTCAGGTATACTAAAAACAGTTGGCACAAGTGCCATAAACTACGAATGTTTGCGACGTATCATCGGCAGACGAGTAGCGGCAGGTGGCATTTCACACCCTCACACCTTACCTGTGTGCCGGTCCCTCCCCACTCCTCGCAATGCAGCGCCCGGCTGCGTGCTATTTTCCGCAGACCGGCAGCAATCAGACGTTGGCTGATGAATACTGGTAATGATCCACTGCGTGCACGTAATGTACTTCAGTGTCTGTCCAGACTCATCGTAAATTACAGTCACAGAGTAATCCACGAGAACTTTCGAATGTATTTCAGACGTACGATTATACTAAATTTAAGTTGCTGGCAGGCAAGTATGGAATATTACGTTTTAAGAGTTAGTGAGAAAAATTGATCACGTAAATACTATGATAACGACGCTGCTATCACAGTTACTGGCTGAGTTCATCTCTGAGGGATATCTTTTTGTATTTATTAAGGGGCGTACAAAACGGTTTCTCAGCAACTTGTAACGCCTCTGTAACATGTAGGATTGCACTAAAGCAAGAGATTGCGCGGGGTACATGTTAAATTGACATTAAAAAACTTCTTATTAGTGCTGCCAATCTTTTTCCCGAAATAGAATCATGAAATAAATGTAAACAAGTCTGAGATAAAATAGTAATAAAGTAGTCTTTGCAAATAAAATTGAAAACACACTAAGAGCGAAAAATATCTTGCATCTAATTGGTATTGAATAGATTCGAAATCTCTAGTAAGTTACAAATGAATTCCTTTAACGAGTTCCATTGCTGGCTGTATAAATGCTTCGTGGAAAAGTGGCGAAGGGGACATGACTAACCTTGATACTTGCAAATGTCTTAAGAGAAATTTTGACAAACAGAACGTCATAAGATTACTTGTTTGAAGAAAGATTTTTTCACCAAATATACTTAAAGCGCATTTTTTTTGTGGTATACGTATAATACAGGCTATTATATTCGAAACAGAATAGTTTCACATCGTCCTAGTGTATCCCTACATTAATGTTATCACAGCATAGAGTTGAAGTATGTGGGTTATGAACAAAACATCCCAGGAAGGTAGCGTATGATCATTAGACGAAAGACCTCCATTGCGTGATAAGATTGAAGCAGGGGAGAAACGTTTAAGTCTGGGATTGAAGTTTTTCAATATTGTTATTTTAAATGTGAAGTTATATAAACAGATGAATATATTAACAACACCTTACTCGGTTCACATCCAATGACGACAGTCATTACTAAAAATATTCCAGGATGAATAGTGCAAAAAAAAAAAAAAGACAGGGCACTTTATTTCCTTTCTTTCTTTCTTTTTTTTCTCTTTTTTTTTTCTTTTTATTTTTTTTAAAACTGGCAGTATCTTGCCACCGTATCTAGTAATTTAAAGACACTTTTCTTCATTTATCGACTATATAGAGGAAACCTATCTATATGGATAACTGACTGCACTAAAAAAGTTATATCGTCCCCATTTCTTCGTAGTAATTATGTAGATTTCTCTCTAATATTGTCCACCACCAAGTATTACCACTACAGCTCTACAACCATATCACACTCAACTGCATTAGACATTAGACTGCACAAGACCTACAAAACTAGAACCAAAATAGCTTTTTAAATTTACAGTAGCAGATAAAGAACTAAACAATTAGTCTAAACTGAAATTAATTAGTCTACTTTCAGATGTTACGTTTTTTCCTCAGTATTTTTTGTTTAAGGCTTCACGCTTCTTCGACATTATAGGTAAATAGAGGCGGTGCAAATCTCGGGGTCAAGGATCGGGAAGAAATTAGGACAATTCTTTTGGAATGCACCAGGAGTTATTTCAAGAAACCACGGAAAACAGAAATATGGAAGGCCACATGTGGATTCGAAACCGAGTCCTCCTGAATGGCAGACCAGAGCGTTAATGTTTACCCATAGGACTCGTTTTTTTCCTTCAGTAGAATTAATAGCGTGAAACTATACAATACATCGCTATTTTTATTGCTAGAATCTTGTGTCAGATTGTGCTCCATGACATGTGGATGTTTTATTGTCAATCCTTTTGATTGAAAGACGACTTTCGACCATTAGGTGCATGTGTATTTTTTTTTTTACTCTTAAGAAATAGGATGAAATTGTGGACTTACATGAAATTTCAACGAGCTGAAACTGTGTTAACGGAGAATAATGACGAAAACAGAATAAACTTAAATTGAAGCAGCAAGTTTCGCACCGAGCGTGGTGGTGTAACGGCTAGCGTTCTGGCCTCACATTCGGGAGGACGGCGGTTCAAATCCCCGTCCGGGTATCCAGATTTGGGTTTTCCATGGTTTCCCAAATCATTCCAGGCAAATGCTGGGATGCTTCCTTCAAAAGGCCATGGCCGAATTCCTTCCAATTCCTTGCCACCCATCTTTTCCCGTCTCTAAAGTCCTCGCTGTTGAGAGACAATAAGCAGTTTAAAAAAAGAGCAAGTTTCGCAGTTTGATTTAAATTATTATTGAAGTTGTTCATATTTTCTTCCGTGGCCAATGTCGCATTGTCTTACATGGAGGCGATGTGTCAAATTGTCCTCACTTCTGGGTCTTGTTCAAAGTTTTAATGACCACACAATGTTTCTTGGCGAAATGGCGGGTTCCTATTCACCGCTAGATTAAATAGTAGTGCTGAAGCCTGTAACTCACAACATCTCTTGCACGCTTAAAAGTCCTACGCAGTTTGTGGAAATACTGAAAATTATGAGAATGAATGAGGGAGACATTCTACCTAGCTTTGATGTAGTCATTTTTACCAATACCGGTGAAGAAAGTAATTACAATAATTGATGATAAGCTACAAGCTCCTGACCTAGGAAAAAAAGGGGCAGAATTGAGTGAATACTGTCTGAAGACGATCTTTTTCCAAAACTAAAGTTTTACATATATACAGAAAGGACAGCGATGGGTTCTTCATCGTCATCAATTGTGACCAATAATTTCGGGGATGCAATTGAGGGTGAGAAACTCGATAATGCAGAATTGAAACAGACGTTCTGGATTGGATATGTAAATGACACTTTCGTCTTTTGACCACACGGAAAGGAGGAACTACACAATGTCCTCCGATGTGTTACTGAAGCAAATGAAAAAATAAAATTTACTATGGAGATAGAAAAAAATAGCGAGATACACTTTCTGGATGTTTTAATCAAGAAGGAGGAAGATGGTACCGTGAATCCATTACCCCAAGCGATATAATCACACCGAATCCCACGACTATCCAGTCACTCTCAATGGGATGTTGAAGTCATCAATCACTAGAGCTACCAGAATTTACGACGAGGATAGCGTGGGTGTGTGTGCAAAGAAGTATCTTCCAAATAAACGGTTAGGAATGAGATATGACTTAAAAAATTATCCGTTTCGTGTGAAATCGCTGGGCACATAATATTACCGCCGCATACAGGAACAAGTGGAAATAATAAGATAGGCCATCTTTTTTTTAAAAAAGATTTAATATCCCAACAATACACGACTCCTCTCCAGAAATAGCGGGAGTATACAGCGTATAAAAGAGACTAAGCCTGGTACGTACAGACGGCAGGCGTCTACGAAATTCCTTGCAGTTGTCGTTAAATATACATAGGTAAGACTGCAAGATCACATCAGGCAGTCAAAGTAACAATATTGACAAGTTGGCAGTAGCAACACAAGCTGCTTACACAAGTCTTGCTATCGTATTCGATAAAAATCGGACTTATGTCGAATGAGGACAGATGGTAGCAGCGAAGAATAAAAGAAGCTCTAGAAATATCTAGGTCTCACAATTTTAATAATGACGACGGCTTTATATCGTGCGTGGAAATTCTCGCTGAAAATATTGACGCGCGTCACGTAACCCAGCGTAAACGGATATATTTTCGAATGGTGAAGCCAGCTCCAGCAGTTGGCGAAGAAACATCGTATGGTCATTGAAACTTTAAAGAAGGCCCAAGAATTGAGTCGAAAATGTTAGTTACTAACAATTTGACGTAGTGCCATCCAAAAAGCTAATGTAATTATATTATTAAAATTAACATTGACTATAATTCCTCTTTAAAAGACTGGTTCAACCAAGAGCAGCTAGTTTTTACCACATTTTCTTTTAGTTTTTTAAGTGATAACTTTTTATTCGCACTTGGCGATTTTGGATGGGTAAAATCTTATGAGTTCGCGTCAGCGATATGCTATGACGCGTTGCTCGTATAATATGCGCCTTAGACACTACATCTGTGTAGAAACTCATTTTCTTTTAGTTTTTATTATCTTTTGAATAGGGCGTACTGGCAGTAGTTATTTGTTCACATTTTGCTTATCGAATAGCTATACTATATCATCAGTAGAGATGATTTTTTTTGCAGTGGCATTCGGCACTTAGGCCATACAGCCAGCTCAATGTGAATATCATTACTCTTGCAGTGTATCATTTCCTTCAGTGCATTAGCGCTACTAAGTATGGACACTACAGGACAAACACAACAATAACACTCACAATAGTTAAACACCCATGTCCTCGGCCGGACTTGAGCCGGCGACCTTAGGCACGCGGAACCAGCACTCTATCCCCTACGCTACCGAGGCCGGCCAATAGGGAATTCTGACACAGTATGTGTGTTCATGGTAATGTGATAATCCACAATTATTTTTGCTGTAGGGTTATTTCTCCACATGTATCGGACAAATTAACCTGTAGCTGACCGTGAATTTTTTATACTTCACTCTCGCAAAATATGATGTGTTACTTTATCTGTATAGAATCAGTATATCGGAACCTAACTCAGCCAGAGACCTCTTACAAGGAATAATAAGTGAAATTAAAGAAGTTAACACTATTTTGCCCCGGGAATTTAATGCGGTTTTCTGTCTCCGTAATCTGCGATCGAATACTTCATGCAACTGTCAGATAATCGTTTTGTCTCCGGTAAATATTGTTCAACGAAATTAGTATGTTCCAAAGAATATTTTCCTCTCTGTGGATCTGTAGTATTGTATTCCTTCCAACGAATAGTAAATATCAATATATCTCATTATACATGGTCAAACGCTGATCTCTTAGCAGTGGCCGTGGGGATAGAACAGGTTGCGGGCGTCTGGCTGAACTCAGCTGCGGCTTTCGCCTGTGGGCATGCCAGCCCGCGCAACACAGACGTCAGCCCGCCCGGGAAGGTAATTGCCTAATACTGCAGCCAGACTGCTAGCCTGCCCGGCGTAGTTTCTCCTTCGGCGGTGAGCCTCGGCCCGTCGCCTCTCCGCACAGACTCTGCAATAGGAAGCGACCGGTCAAAGGAAACGATTATAAGTCTTTTCGCCTCTGTTGTTTGTCCAAAAAAGAAACTATGTTAGAATGTAAATAGTCCTTTAGTTACTACTGTTAGAATTTTTTCAACATCAAACACTGTGAAATTTTTTTAAAGGAAAAAATAATAAAAATCTGGCTAATTTTAAGGAAAAGTTGATGGACTTGGTTATCGGCTTCACTTGCGTCGTAAGAAAAAGTACTGCAATCGTAAAAACTGAACATTATTTTCAGCAAGTTACATTGGGATGGATGCTATCTGAATTGAAAGCACAAGGACTAGTGCGCAAGCTATATGTTCGTGGATTAGTCGGCCCTGGAAAGGATAGTTTTAATTATGTGTTGTGTCTGTCTTGTGTCGTCTCTAACAAGTCATGAACTAATTAATTAAAGGAAATTATCAAAATTGACAGAAAGGCAAATCATATTGATTTAAGATGTATGGGGCGCATTTTTTTTTTTTTATTTTTTTTTTTTTTGTTAAAGGCTATTGGCTGCTGTCTCAAAAGAATTCTTTTTAACATCTGAAATTCTTTACACGTACTGCTGATATTCATCTGAAGATAGCATCAACGAGAAAGACATTTATAATTTTACATGATTAATGTTTAATGATCCATTCAAATAAATCCAGCATGGAATGTTTGGTGTAAATTTTTCTTTTTAAATTTAATTTTTATGTATAGCGATGACTCAAATATATTATTATATCACGGTTATGTATTAAACAACATAATTTTCAGTTATATAACTTTTATTTGTTTTTTTTTTTTTTTGCTAAGAGTAACATTTAAGTTCGTTCAGATCTGCACCCACATGTTTTACAACTGTCGGGGGTCTCCAGTTATGACAACTACATCGTTGCGCAACGTTTTAAGTTACATTTTGAACTAGAATTCTATATTAAAATGTGATTTTAGTGTTTCAGTTTTGCAATAAAGGCATTAAATTTAGTAGAAGTTAAGCAGAATGCAAGCAAAGAGTGAAAGAACCGGCGATTTGCAGGGAACTGTGGATATTCAAACAGACAATAGTAGGATAAACTTTGATGTACATTAATCAGTAATTTTATTTATACAGTTACTGGTGAAATAGGTTTTAAGTGGTACCACTAGAGAAAGTCTAAAGTATGTTCTAATAAGAAATCAGAAACCACGACATTCTTGGATATCAACTTGGCAGTTATTAACGTATGGTAATTTTTAGTTTATTTAAGAAAAAGATGGCTTGGATGTTTAAAAAAAGTTTTTTCCCTATAAAATTAAGCTTTATTAGGAAAGAATTCTATAAATTCTTTCGTAGGAAACATCTGACTAGAACATTATATTACTATTTTTTTTAAAAAAAGAGTAATACTCATCGTAGATTTATTTAGAAGGTTGGAAAAGAATAACGTCGAAACCATTGTTTTACAGACTAGTGAGATCTTTTTTAGATAACTGAATTTGAAAGACGATAGTTGCAGAATGTAAAGAAGTGATCTGTATTTTTTCTCTCTCTCTCTCTCTCTCTCTCTCTCCCTTCCTTCCCCGTAGCTGCCGTTTCTACGAACTCCGGAGGGAGTGCAGTGGAGTTGTTATAGCAGGTCCGAACTCCCGAGAGGCAACTTATTTAATTATTCATTGCCAAAGTAATGCCGAGAGGTCTGCTCCGATATGCGAAAGTGCGACGACGCTTGTTAAACGTCGAAGTTTCCTTGAGGCAATCTCCATTAGAGCCGAGCAAACAGGAGCGGCCGGCAAGACGGAACGAAGCCCAATCAGCTAGCAATTAGCCGAGTGGCAAGTTGACGCGCATGCGCACACGGCACTGCGCGGAACTCTTCTCGAGTCGTCTCGTCGGCTGTCCACTTGAACGTAATGCCCTCTGCCACTTACGACTATCAGATTCGGTGTAAGTGTCCATCATCGATATATTAGAAACTTAGTGACCTCAACCTTCCATACCAGTCAAGCAAAATTTCTACTCTCGCACAATGGGAGCGAAAAGTAATGGCTATTATCGAACTTGCCCTCTTTATAATTAAACATATTGTTTCTAGCTAATGTTTAGATTTGCGAAAGAGAATATTTGTTTTAACACATTGGATTTTGTATCGATTTTGTCCAAGCTCATCTCACTACTTTGACAACATGACGTAATTAATTAGTTCAGTTTTAACATAAGCTGACATCCAAACAATAATTCCCAAATTAATTCGCATTCAGTTAATTAACAAACTTTATAATAGCCGGCATGTTACAAAATTCTGTTCACCATCACTAAATAAAAAGGGATAGATCTCGCATTTGGGAGGACGCCTGTTTGAATCCCCGTCCGGGCATCCAGATTTGGGCTTTCCGTGGTTTCCCCAAATCACTCCAGGTGAATGCCGGGATGCTTCCTTGAAAAAGGCCATGGCCGAATTCCCTCGCGCTACATGTCCCAAGTCCTATCCCGCCTCTAATGACCTCGTCGTCGACGAGGCGTAAAACCATAAGCAAAAAAAAAAAAAAAGAAGAAGAAAGAAATATGTCTGCTTTAATTTGAAGACATGCCAGGAAGTTCTATAGAGAAACAATGAATACCATCTTGGTTTGTAGATCTCACACAATTTTTACCTGAAGATTGTGTTGAATAAATTCGGTGCTTCGACAACAGGTACTGCTATCTTCCGCAGAGATCATCTCCCGTCAGCTGGTGCTACCGTTTGTGCGAATTTTTTGAGAATATTATGTGTTTCAAATTTGTTGTTTAGTCCCGCATTCAAGACATATTGATTGGTTTTATTTTAAAGTATAATATACAATCATAAAGTTGTTATTGATGAACTTTCACTAAAGAAATTTTCTTTAGTAAATATAGTAAAACGTTTGCCTGGAAAATTGGTTATTACGCAGTTGTCAGAAATTAAACAATTAAAGGGTTAGTAACAACTGCTATATCTTTTTTTTATTGACGCCATAATTGGTATAGTGATCAACCGAATTGAAATTTAATATCAATCAGTAAAAAGTTTGTAGTTATTGTTTCCACATGTGAAGTTCACTTCTTATTGAAAAAGTGCACTAGATTTTTTAGATACTGTATCTGAGCCAGATTACACCGTTCACAAAATAATTAAAGGTTTCTTGAATGAAGGTGGCAAACTATGAATGCTTGCAGAGCGATCTGGTAGCTCAGTGTTTAAGGCATTTTCTTTCAAAGAGATCTTATTTCTTTCCTCCTTAGTATGCCTCCGCGAGGATCCAACGAACCTTCGGGTTGTGGACTAAGTTTTTCTAAATGCTTTTAGTTTTAGCTCTAATTTTAATAGTATGTATTGTAGCACAAGTGGTAATATGAATACACCATATTTTACACAGTAAAAATAAATATTAGTAATGCAAAACCAAATTTCGTCGATACAATTTTTTTTCTTTTAAAAATATTTAAGATTTGTATCAGTTTTGACGTTTTATCCTTATTTCTGAACATTTCCGCTTGCATGCAGTTTGTACGCTTGCTCTGGATCATTTCTTACAATCCATCAGTTGTAATCAGCGAGCATTACAAGTCCCATTTTGCCTGGTATCTCTTCTCAATCACTGAGATGTTTTGGTGAAATCTGTTACCAGGTTTGTTTTTTATATCTCCACAGTTAAAGAGAAGAAATCGAGATGAGAGTGAAGAAAGTGAATCTTCAAAGACATATTAAACTATAACTGATGATACTTTCCCATATCCCATTTATATCTTGAATATATATTTTTGATATACGGTGTTTATATACAAATATCTGTTAGCAATCTTTCCAAAAACATCCCAGATTACTTTCTCGTTATGTTGAGTGCCATTTTTAATTATAGTCAGTCATCAATTTTCGTATCTGGAGACCAATAAAGATATCAGCTTGATACCAAAGTAATGATAATTGGCTGTTTCTACTTGTTGTATTGTAAGCCACTTCTGAGCAGAAAGTGTCACTTCACAAAAAACATAGCAAACGTTGTACAAAACATTAATAAATTTGCAAAGCATTTCAAATGAAACAGCCGCAAACTATGTGCACAGAAAGGAAATATCTCTCTCGTAATGTAACTTGACAATGCAGCTTGGTGAAAACTCACCTCAAATAATAATACCGGTGCTCTAGGACAGTAAATCAATAGCAAAAAAACAATATCGCTATATTTTACAAACATTCCTATAGGCAGCCTAAAAATGCAAGATCTTTAATGTAAGAGCTAACTAGTCATTTTAAAGACTGAATTAGTGTTTTGTAAGCCAAGTTTAATAGAAAAAAACTTTTTTTCACGCAGGAAACATACTTTTGTTAAACAATATCATATTTCACAACAGTTGGATAGATGAAAAGTATTTTGTTTAACAACGTCATAATGAATGTCATTACAAAATTTGCAGCAGTATCTAGTGGACAAAACGAATTATCAGCCAACGGCAAGGATAAGATTCGTTTTTGGTTCAAAGGTAGTTTCTATGTTTACCATAATTCTAAATTCGTGTTACTGCCTAAGTATGGAATGTCTTGTGATCCTTAAATTCTTGCTGGGCGTTGGCATATCCTAAAGTATCTGTAATTTTTTAAATTCAGTGTAATGTTTGTGACACAAAAACCGTTGGAAATCTAACTTTCATTTGTTTCGTTTCTAACACACCGTTAATACCCCATCTTAACCGAAATACACGTTTTCCTTCATTTCTTGTCAGTTCAGTAGCAACTGCCATTAGTTTTCCAGAGGTGGGGAAGATAAAGCAATGTGTTAGATAACAACAAATAAAAGAGGGTTGGTTGTTTGAGTTGCAACATCAATTTATATGTGAATACGTGAGAAACTAAATTGTAATCTTATTTGCGTAAGTTTGTTGCTGATTGCTTAGCATAAATCTATGGAGAACTTCTGTGATACAAAAGCTAATGATACGAATGCTTTAAGTCTACCGGGAAACGTTTCTTGTAACTGTTGGATCTGGACACATGTGCCCAGAGTGTGTAAGTTGTGCAGTCGGAAGTGAAATCGGATTTTATAAATCTCAGAAATGATTTGTTTTGCTTGATTCCCTCGTTGAAGTCACCCTACTGTAAAATTGTAAACAGGCTGCCATGGTTCATACTCTAATGTTTTCAGAGTATGCACCTAACGTACGGAACATAAAGTACTCGACATTTTCTTATGGTATGTTGTTATGATTGTTAGAGGAAATTGCAAATAGTGATAGAGTTGCCGACCAACAGGTGTCTGAGGACGATGGGGAATCTTTGTACAGAAGTTTACTCGCATTGGCTGTCACTCCGCGAACTGCTTCATGTACCAACACCACCAGTGGTTATTTCTCACCACGCACTCGAAGCCGCTGAAATGTTTTCTGGAAACCATAGTTGATCTCAGGTTTAGCAAACCTCTTCACAGTTGTTCTTGAGAAGCGCCTCTTGCAAGCATCGATTCCTATGAGCTCGTCTCATCTATGGAGGTGGCACATAATTCGTCATCTTAATGACAGTCTCGCCATTTGTTGATTAATTACCTGAGCTACCGCGTCGTGGCTACTTTGGTACTCGAGTGGTCAAGCGTGCGCATTCTCTTTCGTTCAGTCGAGGATGGGGGCAGTGAAGGCACCTTTTTAGATTGCTAGCACTTCATGTTATTGCGTCGCGCTAGTTTTTTTAGTTGCTATAGTACCATCCACATCTAAGGCGAGTATTAAAAATTTTCTCCTACTTTTCGAAAGAAAGTTTTTCATTTCAGAAAAAATAAAAGATTCGGTATTTTCATACGCTGTTATTTGAGAGGCTTTTAATCGATTGAATGTACTCTTACTGCAAATGAGCCACACATATGCGAGTTACGGAAGAGCTAAGTCGACTGTCGCCTCGGGTTCAACAGTCAAATTTCATAGGGTCCTGGCGGAGGCAACAAGTTGTTCCCACTGTCATATCCAGTGACAGGATAGTGGATTTCGTCAGACGGTGATGCATTCGAAAATTAGTTTTGATTTCATGGCGCCCTATTTTTAAATATATAGTGTGACTAGTATTGCGCTTATTCTCATCAAGGAAGTGTATAGGGTCATTTCTTTTCCTAATTTTTATAATCGTTTTCGGTGTCGGTGACAACATTAATTGCTGGATGCGATTGTTTGCTGATGATACACTTATCTATAGGGAAGTAAGGTGCTCTGACGATTGCTTAGAAATTCAGCGTGATCTAGATGTTATTTCGAAATGCTGCCATAAATGGCAGCTTACACCAAATTGTAAAAAAGTGCAAGGCAATGAAAATAAGTAACAAAACGACTTCGTTTGTTCACGAGTATTCAGTTGATGACACGGTTGATTCCCTGAAGTATCTGGGCGTAATAGTACAAAGCAACATAAAATGGATATTAGCTTCGGTCGTAGGCAAAGCTAATTCTAGATTACGATTCGTAGTTCGTATTTTGAGAAGTTGTAATGCTCATACAAAGGAAATAGCGTACAAAACACTAGTGAGCCCGCATTTGGAGTTTGGAATCCGTATCGCAAGGTGTTGATTGACACTTAAGAGAATGTACAGAAGAGAGCCGCTCGATTCGTGACTGCTCGTTACAGTCCTTACGAAAGTTCGGCTGCGATGGTTTGGCCGACAGACGACGTCGTTTTCGTTTGAATTTATTGGAGAATATGCAAAAATCTTTAATTCACGAGTGCAATGAAATTCTTCTTCCGCCAACCTATGTAGATCGCAATGACAGGAGGGATACGATTAGAGAAATAAGATGCCGTACTGATGCTTTTATGTATTCATTCTTCCCTCGTTCTGTTCGGGATTGAAATGCACAGATTTAAAATTGGTGCTTAGCACCCTCTGCCATCCACAATATTTGTGAATTGCAGAGTATAGATGTAGATGTAGATCAAAAATGTTTTAGGTCGCTTAGTGTAGGATCAGACTGCTTCTCACCTGAAAGCAAACATTCTGAACTGAATAATGAAATTGAAGGTGTACATAATTTAGTGAAAATTTCCTGCAGAACACTTGTGTACAGAAACAAGGAAGGCACCTACAGTGATGAAGAAAGTAAAGGAATGATAGAGTCTTAGAAAAGAGTAGAAGGGGAAGATGGTGCACCGAGATAGCTCTCTAGACGCCGTACCAAGCCCGCTGGGTCATCGATTTAAGTTTAGGCCTGGCCTTTGGAAGGAGCAGATTCGATCCCCAGTCTAATGATTAGCCATATTCCGATTTCTCAAGGATTGACTCTAGAGAAATGTGGGGTACATTCTTCATAAATCTACAATGAAATTCCTTATTATTCCTTGTCCCTACTCTTGTCTCCGCTTTAATCTCCACGATGTCGTTAGGACATAAAAAACTAGAATATCCAGGAGCCGTATGATTGTGTTTGTAGTATTTTCTTGAGATAAAAATTGCAGACACACCCAAGCGGTTGACGAACACACTTTTTTTTTTCGGCTTACGGCTGGTGAATACAACCTACGTGGAGACTTGGTTTAAACTGTCACCCAGAGAAGTTTTCACTTTCCGGACTGTGCTGATGGGCTAAATGTACTAGAAGTTCCTGAATTATGTCGTTAATCCTGTTACTCATTGCGTATTTCTGTTAACGCGAGACACACCTACAACTTGGTACCGCGAAAGAGTTTCATCCATAAGAAAACGTGATGAAAACGAAGAGTGGTTAACATCTAGGATTAATTGAATAAAATTATTGAAAGTAACGTGAAGCAAAAAGTTACTTTTAGTCCAACTTTCCACCGAAAAACTGCTATGTACACAATTCTCTACTGTACAGAAACTATTTTTTAATGTGTTTCCCTCATTAGGTCGGGAAACTGTCGTAGAGCGGCCAGTAAGCCAGTGCCTTGAACAGTCTAGTCTTGGTTTCAATGAGATTTGTAAAAATAGCAAGTAAAGATTCACAACTGCTGTATTAATAATAATGACTGGGTTTAAAAGAATCTTCATAATTTGTAATTGATGAAAAAAAGACAAGTTTCAAATCTATTCTGAATTTTAATTCGCAGGTTTACCATAAGTCTAAGAATTTCAATTTAGTATGTGGGACTTGAATCATAAGCTCAGCATCGCGAATTTGAGTTTGCGCGTAATATCAAACATAAGAAAGATTTGCGGCTTCTGCATATATTGTTTCTTCATTACATAGGACGTGATGTTCAATTACAACGACACATTATTCTGACAAGGAACTGGGAAATATATTCTAATATAACAATCGAGTATTGTATAACTCCACTGAATGATAACTTCTAAGCTAATTGCTAGTAGCAGAAATTTTACTGACGGGCGAAGTAGTCGTGAGCAGACCATATAGCTTCTACACAGAAGTAGTAATGTACAGTTTAAAAATCAGGAAATAAATCCTGATGATATTGTGAGTGAACTGAGGACGTTAAAAAAAGAGTAAAGCGGCCGGAGAGGATAATATTACCGCGGTTGTGTTACTGATAGTAGGTCATCACTTTTTACCTTACCTGGAAATATTATTTACATTAGATATGGAGACTTTCTGTTTACCAGAGCGCTGGAAACATAACTTGCTGATACTATCACGGAACTAAGGAAGCTAAAAGAAGAGTAAAAGAGTTGGTGAGGATATTATGGTTGCTGACGTATTAAAGATATTGGGCCTTACCTGGAAATATTATTTTTATCGAGTGTAGAGTCTTTCTGTTTACCAGAACACTGGAAAAGAGCCATAGTAGTACCGGTCGGTAAGGGACAGATGATAAATAGGATTGAAAATTACAGTCCAATTGGTTCGACATCGTAGTATAGAGACTGGTATATAGCCACATCAGAAATGTCTGTAAGAAAAGGAATGGCAACATCGGCTTAAGCAAAGACGCTCATGTGAATATCAGTGAGAGGACTATCTTCAAGATATTGTACTGTAGGTCAAATAGACAAGGGAGGCCAAGGCACTTGACATGGTGGTTAATAAGCTAAAAACAATAGCAGTTGATGAAAAAGTGTCTTGCCGGATGAAGGAATTCTTAAAAGATAGAAAAAAAGTTAGAGTAGGAAATTTAATATCAAAAGAGGAGGAAATTAAAAGGGAATAGCTCAGGGTGGTGCATCGGCAACATTACTGCTCGTTATGCCAATGAATGATTGTGTTTACGGTATGCTGCCATAAATTAGGTTGTGGATTACATAATATTATATGAATAATAACATTTAATAGTAGACTCAATTAGGCATGTGGCGTGGTTTCAGAGTCCATTTTTGTTGGAGAAGATGGGATGAGGAGATGTGCTAGGTATGTGAGGGAACTGGGTTACAAAACTTTGGTCACACCGTTACTTGAATGTGGTAGTATTATATGGGACCCACATATGAGTATCAGATTCAGAAATTGGAGTGGATGTGAAGGAGGGTAGCTGGATTTGTTTTTGGAAATTACTGGATTGGGAGTCATTTGAAGACAGCTGGTGGATGAAGACTGTGCATGACGTGTATATGACATAAATTGAATTAGGAGTAGTACACGGAAGTGAAGAGAGGACCATAACCATAAGCTAGATCTTGACTTCAGGCATAAGGAAGTGCGAAATTTTCCTTCTGTGACTAAGGGTGTCAGGGATGATTAAAATCTCATTATGGTTCTTATTACTGTACAGTGATTTTAAAGAAGAAATTATGAAGGGACGTTTCCAAACGGTTTCCATGAATCTTATTAAAGAGGAGTTTATGAATAAACTTGAGAGGGACACCATCTGCAGTTCAGCTTGGAGAGGTAGCTGTTCGAGGCAACGCCCGTAGAATGAGGACGTTCTTGGACAAAGTTTACGGCGTCGCAGCCTACCCTCGCCTTTTTTTTAAGCCCGTAAAAAGTTAAATTGGCTCTGGACGTAACGGCGGTCGCTCCCCAGATAGAAGAAGATGCTTTGTTTTTAGTGGCCGCTCACACGCGCACCTGTCGAGACGCGCTCTAATAAAGCCCTCCCGCCTTCCTCCACCGTCTGCTCCGGAATTAATGAAGTTTTAAATATACACATTAAAAACGCGCGCTTCATAACTTTGTGCAATTAAAAAGGCGAGGAGGCACGGCCAGGCCCTCCAGACGGCAACTCCAATCAGCTGACTGCTTGCCTCCGTCGTTGACAGTCTCACCAACTTGAAAACCAAAATCTGATGTGCCACGAGACCACAGAACTTACGGGCAATAACACAGACTTTTTTTTTATGCCCAGGCAATTTTTTGATAGAGTTTACAATTTGGTGCCACGTAAAATGTGGTTGTATAGTCCTCCATCTCATATCCTGCTAACCCTTCATTTCTTATTTTATTTTTTTATCAGTATCCTACGAGTATCTTGACTCTGTGTATTTAACAAATAATAATTAGGGATTGACTATTTGTTACATTTTCATGATGAATCTTAATCTAATCAGTGTAGGACCGAGCAGGGTGGGTGGATGGTTAACGTTATGGCCTCGCATTCGGGAGGACCCAGGTTCGAATCCCCGTCCGGGCATCAAGATTTGGGTTTCCATGGTTTCCCCAAATCACTCTAGGCGAATTCCGGGATGCTTCCTTCAAAAAAGGCTATTGCCGAATTCCTTCCCGTTCCTTGTAACCCATCTCATCTCGCCTCTAATGACCACGCCGTCGACGAGGCGTAAAGTCAAAGCAAAAAAAAAAAAAAAAAAAAAAAAAAAATCAGTGTAGAGAGACATAAACAAGCATTTGCCAGTAAATCAACATTCGCTACTATCAGAACACTAATTATGGCACTGCCATTAGCAGCTATTATCCAGAATATTCCATGTGACGAACATAACCAGTTAGTAGACAGAAAGCCAAGCATTATCTATTATTATAAATTTTATAGTCTACTTGAAATGAGTGCGCAAAAATAATTTTCCGGAAAACAGCATTTAAGCAGATACTGAACCTTCAGAGTATTTACTGGTATCCCAGAGTTTGCACAATCTTGTTACCTGGAGCATTAACATCAGCATGATGTTCTTGGCCGCATTAATATCTAGAAATATTGTACTCGTTAGACATTACTTTTGTCCATAAACCATTCAGTAAATTCAGTGTATGATACTAATTTGAATCCTGGAAATCATCGATCTCCAGTTTCAACGCTTTTCAAAAGTAGTTAAGATTTTATTTATATTTTTAATTTTTAAAAAGAGCTTTACGCCTCGTTGGCGTCGAGGTCATTAGGGATGGAAAGGACTGTGGGAAAGGAACGAGAAGGAATTCGGGCAAGGCATTTGCAGGAACCTTCCCAGCATACGCCTGGAGGATTTCCGGAAAGATTGGAAAACCGAAATCTGGATGGCCCAACGCAGAATCGAACGGATGTCCTTCCAAATGCCAGTCATGAACGTTACTGCTCACCTGTGTGGTACAGTAGTAGCGATGAGGATTTTAGGAATGATGCTTCTATGTGTGCAAGACTTTTTAAATATATTTAGTAGTGCTTTCTTACTTTGGGTAATATGAAACGGTTTCTTTAAAAATTACAAAATTTTCTAACAAAAATACATGATTTTTTTTCTGTCACACCTCATTCTGTCAGAAACAGCTTCTTACGTTATCAACTCAAGCCTACGCTGCAAGCTCGTTACACGGTTAGAGCAGAATGCCCAAAGATTTCGAATTGAATATACTGCTCACAGAAAGAATTTTTCCTTGTAGTTTGACGTCTCTTCGACGTCATTACAGGCAGGAGAAAATTGATGAAAAAGAGTGGGAAACAATTATATCATGATCGTTTGAAGGAATCATTTCGGCATTCGCTTGGATTGATTAGGAGAAACATGGAACTTCAGGGTGGAACTACGGGGCTCGGTTTTACAGGAAGAGATGTAATGTCTTTCACATATTAATTATCACTCGCAGTAGCAGGAGATCGTATTTGAGGATTCAGTGCATACAGAATAATTATGATAATTCAACGTATACATGTGTTAAATCTACTGATGATCAAACTTGGGATAACTTACCGTTTTTACATTTTTTATTTGCAGTTTTTAATTAGTGTGTTGACAAACATATTTCACTAAGGAAAAAAAAATCTCTGAGTTTTATTAAGGACTGGTCTATGCCTACCCCTCTCCCAGAAATCACCATTATTTTTTCATAAGAAAAGTAATAATTAGGGTAGTATTTCTGTGTGTACTTCTGGGCGCATCTTGTGAAGCTAATGTGCTCGTTATTGCAGTACGTTCTTGTTACAGTTTTGGTGACAGCGAAATGTCTAGTTAAAAGAAAGGTTCTTCAAGTCGTGGTAACCTTGCCTGGCTGAAATTCCATGTTTCAAGTGAGATTATAAATTGCAATATATCACATAAAATATTTTGTGCGGTATAGACGTCAGTTCTTTTCGGACAGATTTAAAGACACTCAGATTTTGATCGCAGAAAGAAAAAAACAAAATAAAACAATAAAATTTCTCTCGAAACTCTACTAATCGAGTGAAATTTTAATGGGGAGACGAATGTGATGTATGACCAGTGAAATGAAAAATCGTAATATTTAGCTCTGTAGCAGGTAGAAACCTTTGGAATAATACCCTCCAGCCCTCCTAACACAAGAGAGGTATGAAAATGTTGAACTGATTGCCGGTTTACAAAATACCCACTAAACGAAATTACGCTGCATACGGTTGAGCTATTTTAAAGTGAGAGATTAACGACTAATTAAATGATGAAGTGGTTTCTTTTTTCCCTACCGAGCGTGATCAATGAGCGGTAATGCTCTGGCATCACATTCGGGAGGACGCGGATTCGAATCCGATTTGGGTTTTCCATGGTTTCCCCAAACCACTCCAGGCGAATGCCCCTCATCCTTTCACGGCTCTAAGGGCCATGTTGTACAAAATCAACTTGAGAAGCACTAAGTTATCAAATGTATCAATTTAATAAACATCTTTGTCAAGATTTGTATTTTTCGCAATATTTATGGTAGTGTCATGAGATTTCGGTGGTCGTATAAGCGTTTGTGTCGGTATTGTCTGTTCGATCGAAGCGTGTTTGCCCTTCGATGTCTTTGAGAACCATACCACAGAACTCCGTAACTTAAGTCATTTCGTTATCGTTTTTGTCTTTCAGTGGCGAAGGTTGGGTTAAGTTATTATGAAATTCCGTGCCAAGATAGGGATTCGAAATTGGTACTTTCAACCTCCAGTCCGACGCCTTAATCACTGAGCTCTTTTGTCTTCATTTATTTTTCCGTTGTTAGGGCCTTCGGTATGGTCCTTTTTCTGACAACTCAATTTAACAGAGATGTAAAATAGAAGGGAAATACAATTAGGAATTTGTATGACATGAGGTAGCAAGTAATGCTTAGTAGACTCGGCTAACTGTGTTTTAGTTTCTACAGGTTTATTTCACATCTCAGTTTACTGCTGCAGTGTTTGACTATTTTATTCAACATCTTTGCCCGAACAGTCGAATTCCGTATGATGTGCTTAGTCACTGTGACTGTTGCATATTCGCTCCTTGTGGCCTGTGCCGATCAGTTGACGGGACAGCTGTCCGGCCGGACAGGATCTGGGGTCAGAGGTCATCGCAGATGAAGCTGGACCGGTCGGCAGCTGCAGACACGCACTTCCTGTACACGGCCGCCGTTACGCGTTGCTTGGACTACAGACTGCACTCTCAGCAGCCAACAGACCAGGTACACTATTTACAGTGAGTTTTCGTAAAACACATTTTATTGAGAAAGTCACACAGTGTGGTAGTGCTTCGAAGTAAGTGATATCACTAACGGGAAACAGATTTTTATCTCGGTGCACCACAGCAGTTTACAAAGAAAAAGAAGTTTAAATTGGAGTATGGAGTACACCGCAGCAGCAGAGTGTATGGTTCGTCGGCAGCTGTATTTAACGCTGGCAGGAAGGGCAGCGACTCCACGACTCGATTTCCAGGTAGTAACGGTACTTTGGTTTGCTGATGCTCCCTGTTCGTGTTCAGGCTTGCACCGACAACAAAGATAAATAGGTAGACCCCAGCAGCGACGGAGCAGCGTGATGGTCTCGCGTGGCTGAGGTCTCAGGTTCTATTCCGGTCGAGGGCGTGGTTGGTTTTAGCTAAATGTTTTATTCCTCTTATGTCATCCATACTATGATACAAGTTTACCACATTGGAAAATCTTAATCCCATTGACAGAACGATGAAGACTAAGAGCTGGCCGATTGGTTATAAGGCCAATCTACCACGCATTTTGATGTTTCGACTTAAAGATATATTGCTGATGGGTAATAAAGGACCCCATATTGCTTTCGGTTACATGTTACTGTAGCATTTTTTTTGTATAATGTATTTTTTTACGCATGTGCTAATAATGTGATAAGAATGTAGAAGCTTAAGTTCCTCTAGTGTTAATTATGGATTTGTTCCTTTATCTTCAGTGACGGGCAACATTAGCAGATACCATCAATGTATGTCAAAAACTTTTCTTAATTTAAACTTTTGAAATCTTCTGGGCACTCTCTCCTGACGTTCTTTTAATTTGCATATATTGAACAACGTGCCTCGTGCTATAAGCTTTAAACATTTCATTCAAGAAAGCTGTCAATTGTCCTTGTAATACAGTACTGACTTAAGAATACCTAGATCTTTGTTTCCCATGCATACTACGTATTCTCATGCTAGGGTGTTACTTATGCGATATTCACTATTTTCCGATTTACGTACCAGCGTGTTTGCAATAATGAAACCATTTCTATGGAATTTGATAATTTTTCATATTGATGGGCAGAAAATCTGGAAACATGTTGCATTTCTGCAAAATGTTTTTGGTGACTCGTGCTTTGGAGAAATTTCATTGATAATTGACAAAAATCTGATTGCGAGTGACAGACTTTGGTGCATGCGTTAACTCGAACCAAAGAAAAAAGTTTGTAAGGAAACACAATGTAAATACCAAGATCATTTGTGCAACAGTATTAAAAAATGAATTTTTTTCAGTGTTAAAATAAAAACCTCGCGACTAATATTTGGAAATAAAATTTTCGTCATACAGAGACAACACGATATTGATTTTATTGTGTTTGGGGATTTCGTATCTTTGTTTTTATAATTCCTAATTAATCTTCGTTCCAATAGCGTTTCTTTAACAAGCATACACTACAATTTTCTGTGATTGGCGTTTGCAGAAGAAAAATATAACTGGTGAGTCGCAAAAACAAATATCAATAAAATCAGAGTTTCGTTGCTAGCGCAGTAGCTGAAGTTAATGGTAAACGATATGAACTCTGTAATTCTAACAGTAACGATGAGTTTGCCCTAAAACTTAGGAATCATCAGTTCCTTCTGGAGTTTTTAAATATAAAAACAACGTGTGGCCTAGATTATTATATGTGGAAATTAAGGCTTATTTAATACTAAGTGGAAGAGATAACCACGAAAGTTGAATTTAGTTTATTTTTTTAAGATATTATGCAGATGTGTGTTGGAAATTTTTTTTAACACAAAACGCTAAAAGTAAATGAGGACTGTTGATCCACCTTTTAAGATTATTTAACTGAAAGGATGGTTTGATTTTTCGCTTTTTATGAATCAGAGAACCTCGATTAATACTTTTGCTGCCAAATGAGAATGCCTCTTAATTAACAGGAGGTAGTCATTAGATTTCTATGTATATAATGCCACTCACCACTCACTGACTTTGTAATCAAGAGCAGTGGATTTTTTAGTCTTGCCAAGAATAGTCTTTTTTTTTTTTTTTTTTTTTTAAAGAATCTGCTGAAACCTGCATAGTTAACGACTTTATTTTTAATGGATACCTTGCTGTGTTCTTCAATTAAGAGGCTTAAAATACTGTAAGATCGAGACACATACTACGTGCGAGCAGTACGGAGTTCTGATCAATTGACGAACTATTTACGTGCGCACTCTCTTGTGCAAGTTGGTGTGAACAGTCTAGGCATCTTTTCATTTTTCACACAATGAAAGTCATTGACTTTAGAGCTCTGGATCTCCATACGATTTGATACCATTTTTTGCGAATAGTTGTTCCAAACGACTGGACTAGTACTTGACTAGACTGCTGCGTCTTTCTCGTATTGAGTCATCTGAATGTATTGATTATTTCTACCAAGAAACATCCTTTTTAGACGAATTTTGGCGTAGCACTTAATTTGAGTCTTTCAATATTGTGACTTCAGAACAGTACTCAACAGTAATTGCATGTCACTAAAGCTATAAAATTCCACACCACTGTAATCCGAGATTAATTTATTCGACTTGCATTTGATTATTTTTTTTTAAATTATATTTTCCATTTGGAAATGAATAATTGCGCTGAATACTATTGTGTTTTATTTTTTAGGGCTTACTAAAATAGTAGTGGCCGTGATGGGTCGTGAGCAAACTGCAACGTAACTTATGCTAGGAGATAAAATAAAGCGTTGTATATCAGTTGGATGGGAGACATTATTATTATTCACAATGATTGTTGAAAGTTGATTTCATATGTTGTTTGGTGGTACAATAGTATTCGTGATACATACTGCCACTAGAACCTTTTCGTTGTCTCTGTATCGCAAAAAAGAACTTGTTGCAGTAAGATTATCGACAGATGGAGGAAAAAAATCCACTTTGAGCATTAATGTGTAACAAGTTCTCGCAATTCCATCTACGTAGAAGTAATGAGGTATAGAAATTTGCGCAGTGATGCGTATATTCTTGATTAATTGTAGCAATCAATAAAAGTAAGAAATAATGCATTTTTAATTAAATGCCTCTGTGTCAAGTGATACAGATTCTTACTGGGACGTTTTAATTACTGTCCTCATTACATTCGAAACCATGTAAGGCACTAGGAATCTTATTTACATAGAAAGCTATTTTTTTTTAGAAAGTAACAGTAAAATCGTTGTTAAACTTTTAACAAAGTCATCAGCCAGAAGTAACTATAAAACTTGTTTTTTTTTTCTATTCTATTTGCCGTTAATATTTCTTGCAAGTTTTAGAATTTCGAGTAAGTAATGGTACTTTTGATTTGCTCTCTTTTTATGTCATTTAATTTTAAGCGAATACTTAGAGTTCCCGCAGTGTGCAACTATTTTATCGAATTTCGCCGATAAATTAGCAAATGTACAACGATAGTCATGTTAAAACAACTCAGTTTACTCCAACGTCAATCATATACAAACGGTCGATAGCGTTGGACGTTGTAGCTGGAAAATACACCAGCTTGGCCGTGGAAACAAAAATATGGCGCCGTATTGAGGCTGGGTAGATCAACATGGAATGATGATAAATTCCAAAAAGAGTCTGCTTGTTAGGTGCACACACACAAAAATGAAGGTTTTGTATGATTGTAAGATGGAGTATGAAATACCATAAGCGTAAATTTCATAGCATAACATTTTATAATAAACTCAAATGGGCATGACGTATTTATTATACGAGTGTTATGGAGACGTTTCAAAATCCTTCAATTATTGGATATAGTGATGAGGGTATGTACCACGGATGTAGGGAATTGGATTACAAAACCTAGGTCGGATCATTGATTGATTATGTTCTTGAAAGATGAGACCCATATTTAGGGTATCAATTGGACGATTTGGAGGTAGTGCAAAGAAGAGTTGCTATAACCCAAATGAGAAAACAGTGAATGAGCCATTATGCCCTAAAAATGACGAAAATACCAATTCTGCATATCGAAAAGGACCTGAAAACAATCTGTGAAATGGCCGTGGTCGATAATTCCCCCCTCTGTGGCTAATGCAACGATTTTTTTTCTGCTTTGTAGAGGAGGCTCCCAAAACAAGTAAGACTATTGTGTTAATAACGCTGATAATCACCGTAAACGGTTTGCGAAATATGAATCATGCTCCCAGGTTTAAAAGATCCTCTATTACCTCAGATTTTTTTTGTAAAACTTCAGATTTAACAGAAGACCATGGTAGACAATAGTTCTGTAAATGATATAGGATAATAAAAATTGTATTGACAAAATTTTCAACGCATGTTTACAGCCACGCTTGCTCGCTGCCCTATAAAAATGGTGGCTGTGAGATATCAATACCCCGACGGCGGGGGAAGTATCCGATCAGACGGAGGGGTGGCGTCGTGCGCCGCCATCTTGGTCAGCTGTCTCGTGACCTTGTTAGCCGCCTTAATGGCCGGACTTCGCTCCCCAGGAGGGCCAACTGCGCGACGCGAACTTGGCTCGGTATTAATGTCCTGGATTACCTGTCATAACAGTGACAGAGTGCCACCACTCCGGCAGCGTAAGTACAGCAGAGCACTTCTGCAACTCGGGCAGTATTTTTCTATAGTATGTTTCCTCATCATACCATAATATTGCGAATTTGAACATTTGAGATTGCTGATTATATATTATGTATTGAATACCGTATGATCAACGACGAACTATAATAACGAACACCGAATTATAATATTTTTAGCAAAGGTAGTTTAGAAACTGTTTAGTGATTTTCATTATGATACATTTAATTACCATTTATAGTTACCTAGTTAAGATGATTCTGTCATTTTAATTTGGTTTTTATGATTTTAATTATTTTTATTATAACAGTTATTCATATATTTTATAAGGAATAGGTAATACGGCTGCTTAAGACGATTGTGTACAACACTCTTCCAAACGAAAGTATACGTTACTACTATAGTTTCATTTTCAGATGCCAATTACCTTCCAGGCTCATCTTAGCTGGAAAAACGGTCATCATACCTAACAGTTCTTGATATAATTGAATTTTGATGTGTTAGTCATTCAGTGTGTACTTTTCAATGAAAGATTTTACTATATTGTTTGTTTGTTTGTTTGTTTGTTTTGCTTTCTTGAAATAAATGTTATCAAAAACTACCAATTTACTATAGGTTACGTAACGAATTTCCTGAAATAATTTATTACTACAGTATATCATATATAATATCAACGCTGGAAAGCATTCTGTAGATAAGCCTATTTGTTTGCATAAGATTCACAAACGAAAGAAAGGAAAAAAAAAAGAAAAAACGTGAACTGTGTTCACTGTCGGGATTGTTTGACCGGATGCTATTCAAAGGCCTTTTTTTGTTTTTTGTTTTTGTTTTGCTTTTTAGGGCTACAGGACACGTTGAAATCGAGATCATAATCGTCCTGACATCTTTGTGTTTCTTTAGATTTCTGCTGGAAGTTAATCGATTTGAGCATCAACAGAAATATACGGTTATTACTTAATTGTCGGTAATTTCCAGTGATACAACCATGAAAACAAAAGCCCATGTAATGTCGAGTTACTCGTATTGTTCTGAGCGGTCGGTTACCAAACGCCCAGCCTATTACCCCTACCCTGCTACAGGGGACTTGACGTACGTTCCCGAGTGCACAAACTGAATAATTAGAATTCATTCGCTAGCATCTAAGTGACACATCAGGCCTTGAAATTAACAGTATCTGTACACAAGGCATGAGTGTCGCAAGGCAAAAAGCAGAGGGCAATGGATTCCTGGAATCAACTCGGCCATTCGATACTCGGGGACGCACGATGCACCATCATGAAAGAAATATTGTTTACGAGGAGTAGTATGCGAAAATTAATTACACATTCCGATCCCGGTGGCAAAAGGGAGCTGATTCTTATTTATAGAATGATTCTCACGTCACACCTTAATCTTTTTTGGCGTCTTTATCTGGAATTTTTTGATATAATTACTAGTATCTTTTAGTCCAGTAGGTTTAACTCATTAAAACACATCACTTCTGTTTAAAAAGTTTTCCATGAAATTTTCTCCTCAACCATCACTTCCAGAACGTGTTCATTTCATAATATATTAGTTATTTAATCTTCAGCATCCTTTTATCAAACATCATTTCAAACTGTTTTTCTCATTCCTTGCCTCGGTTATTTAAAAAAAATGCTTCTGTAAAGTGCTTTTTTTATTTTTACAGATGGAGGTGCTAGAAAGATTTATTTTATCTGCCATCCATGCTTTGGCCGCCTGTTATAAGTTAACTCCTCAAATAACAGAATTTATATTTACTCCAGATCCCTCTAACACGACTTTGTTAATGTCATTTTATAATCTTTTCGCATATTCAATTATGCCACCTGCAATATTAATGTTTTAAGCAAATAATAGAAAAATCAGCCTTTTCTTCTTGTATTTTTTAACTGTTTTATGTTTTTGTTTCAATATAACCTTGATTTTCAATGCCCATACCAGTACGCTTTTTAAGTTGTTAGTTTTCTCTCATCGTTTGATGTTTTTTCTTAGGTCTAGAAAAAGGTTCCTGGAGACAGTCCAACTGACGGCCAGACAAACTCTTCGGAGATGTCAGCAAGGAACTCAGCCACCGCTGGAGCTGAAAGACGAATTTGCACCTGGTTCCCTTACGCCTCCTGGAAGCCGTGGACTGCTGTAATGAAGTTCAGGTATAACCTGCTTACCTGAAGCTTCTTGGAGTGTGGGAAGATTCAAAACGATCAGTACCTACTGGCCTGTGACGAACAACTTGCACATGACAACGGTATCAATTTAACCAAAGTGCTTCCTGAAATGAAAATTTTTAGTGGAATTTGAGCACATCTGAGAAAAAATCATTTAAATAATAGAAATAGTTTGTTACATATTTACTTATGGGTTTGACGCAATGGGAACTAATTCAACCAATTGTTGATTCAATGCTTCACTTCGAAAATGAATTACAATATCAGTATTTATTAGAAAAATTTAGTTTAAACGTTCAGAAAAAAATTCATAGTCTAAGAGTCGCTCTCTTATTTGTGTTGATGGTCTGTCACTGTTATATAAGGATTTCTTCCTTCTTAGTTTTTCGCATCTGAAGACTTTTTCTAATCTTATTTTAATACCGTATTTTTACATGGGGCATATGTGTACAAACAATTTTCATATTATTTTTTATTGATATATCTGAGATTAAATAACTATAAAGTTACCTATTTTTTATGGTGGATTTAGAAGTTAATATTTTTAAAATGCTTATTAAACCGGATCTGTTTATTGTTCATGTTGAATATTATGAGGATAGTTATGTTAATAATTTAGAAAAGAATTCAGCAGAACAGTTGCCGGACACACACACACACACACACACACACACATATGAAAGTAGAGTCTATGTAGCAGCGTCATCAAATATGTAATTTTTCTTATTATTCATTTATTTCCGTAACGGTTTGTTAATTTACAGTTCCCATATCCACAAATCTTCACAATTTTCGTCAATCTTTCCTATCAGGTGATCCATTTTTTAATTTTTTTTTCTCCTTATCAGTATTTTCTGAGTAAGTGGCAGGTGTTGTGGTATGTAAGTGATCCCGCTGTTAGTTCTTGAATTCTCTGGTTTGGTCATTCCATAACAATGACTTTGCTTCTTTCATTAGAGTTAATACGTGGCACGTGCTGTTCACATGAACAGTAGAGTCGCTCTTTGTTTTCAATTTTTACTATTATGTTCCAGTTCAGGCTACTCCCTCCTTGAAATCAAGAGTGGAATGTTTCTGGTATTTTTATTCCAAGTAATAATTGCTTCTTCCGATTGTGATCACCATAGACTGCAGATTTTACCACAGTGAGAATAATTTATATCTGTTGCTAATCACCTCCAAGAGTGATACCCACTCTCACCTGCGGGATAACCATCACCTAGTAAACACTATGGTAATATTCAAAGAGAAACATACCAATAAATTTCTGTCTAAGGTTTTTCAATAGATTCTGTACAATACTCTGTAAGATTTTTATGTCGCTTTGTGTTGATTTATATGAGAAAGTTGTAGCAGGAATCTTTTAGACTTTATATTAAAAAAAAAAGGTTTTGAAAAACGTGGCAGAAACTTCGAATTTCACAATGTGTATCCTTTCCACAAATTTTACCTGCATACTTTGGACGTTTTGTGATGTTTGTACATTGTGTCGCGTTTTGTGTTGCCGGTGGCGCCCCCTCCACCGACGCCGCGCCGCCGCAGCGCAGTCCCGGGTTCGAGCCCGGCGCGAGCCGTTCCGCGCGGCGCAGGTCGCTTCGCGCCTCCCCCGCCCCCGCGCGAGCTGCCGATGGGCGGCATTTTTTGTGGCGCGGGCGTCAGTCATGCCGGCGCTACCTGGCCGCACACACGACACATGAGCGCCGCGGCGCGCGGCGGAGACACACACACACAGACAGCGCCGCGACTCGTCTCTGCCCGCGACGACCCGCCAGCGTCGTCTGACCGACCCTCCACTCTTCTCGAAGGTAGGTCAGTGGTTCTTCAGACGACTGCCGAGCCGGTCTTGCGCAGTGCGCTCCCCTCCAGCCGTGGGGGGAGCCGGCGCCCTAACAAGATTAGCTCGGCTGCTGCTACTCTAATGAAATCTCTCGCCCCCGCTCGCGACACCTCCCTCCCCGGCGGCCGTCTTATGAAGGGACCGCAGACTGCTTTCCCCTCTCCGTCCCTCTTCCACCCCCGCGCCATCGCTTCGGGCAAGGCCGCACGCGAACGAATCTTGCCGAAGCAAGCGACTGGCACGCCGGAATCTTCAAGAGGGGGGAGTGGGGGTAGCGAAAGGCAGGGCGGACGTGCTTGAGATGTCGGCGTATCGATTGCCCGCCGCCCGGCTGCGTCCAACATGGCTTCCGCGCGCAGCACGGTCCCGCTCGCGATGAATGTGCGACTGAAGCCTGTTACCTGTACAAACTGCTCCGTATCTATATCTTTGTTACTTCTTGCTCGGTAAGACAGCGACGGTATGATAGGTTTTGGATAACTGACTGCGGTGCCTGCCGCGTCAACTGAGAGGCCTCTATATCCATTGTGCTGTAAGCCAACAGAGCCACTGTGTTATTGATTTCTCGGATTGGATACCAGTTACAGAAAAATGGCCATCTTCGTGCTTCATTAATGGCGCGCTTACATCAGCTGATAAGTTTTATAATTTCGAAGTTTATTTTAGTTTGTATACTACTGCGGTATATATTTTTCTCCTACAGGGTCTGAAAAACTTAATTTTTTAGCATTTTATATTTGACAGCAAGTGATATCTCAAGACGTCTAGTAACTATAAATTCTGAAAATCGAGGCTTGCGACTATTTACCAGCAATTTTTTTGACAGAGTAAGGAAAAAAAAGTTCTAAAATTTATTAAAACTTTATTCGTTATTGTTGAATAGCAAAATAAATGTTGATTGATACATAAAATAAGGCACTATTTCTTAACTGACGTAGTTAGCAAAAACGCCTTCGTTAAATAAGATTATATAATATTCTGCTCTGAGTTCAGCATTCATACCAGCTCGCCTGTCTAAGTGTTTTTGTGTATGTGGAGGTAAGTGTGAAGAGAGTGTTGTTTCTGTTCTCCAGTAGTGTAAAACAGGTTTGAGAATGCAACATTGTGCAGGCATATATTAGGATACACTTTGAAAACAGAGTCGTCAAGTTGAAAGTCCTATAGTTCCAAATGCCCTCATGCCACAGACACTTAAACGGGTTAGAGGTTAATGGAATCCATTTTTACGCTTCCTGAAGTGATGAGAATTTTTTTATCTATATCTTTACAATATTTGTGACCGCGAACCGGAAGGTGAACATTTCTTCTGCCTCCGGGGCTTGAATCAGCTAGTGCCATAAAGTGTACTTGTACACCGGATTTTCCTAATTCCAAACCGATCATTTCCTAATATGTCTTCCACGCCGCCTTCTATTCTTCTGTATACTAATGCAGTCAGTTATTAAGTTAGACTTAATGTGTGATAATTTTAATTTTTGTCAAACTTTTAATAAAACCTGTTGGAGTCTCTCCTATTTTGTAACTTTTTAATATCAGTCTAAACAGTCTTTCGATTCTTTCTTTTTCTAGAGATTATAGAAGTTCTTCAAGAATCTAATCAATAACTACTATCTTATTTGAGTTCTAATGTTTCAAAGATATGTCAAATTCTGTACTTTAAATAAGATCTCCTAAGTCATCGATATTCTGTTATTCAGACCATCCATCTTATACAATTTCTCTGTATATTTCTTCCTTCGGTTAGCTCTATCCTCTGAACTTAAAACGATTTCCCATCTGAGTCTTTAATGTTTATACACCTTTTCTAAATATCTCCAGTATTCTGTTTAATCCTCATATAAGTAGCATCTACATTACCTACAACTCTTTCATTTTCTACTTCTCCACACTTCTCTTGAAGTCATTTTTCTTTGGCTTTCTTGCTTTATAAGCTTTCATTATGTCTCCCTTAAGTTAATTTCGCCATCCTTATGCAGCATCGTTGGTAAGCGTAATGCTCTGGCCTCGCATTCGGGGGGACTCTGGTTCGAATCCCGGTGCAACCATGCAGATTTCGCTTTTCAATGGTTTCACGAAATCGCTTCTTGTGAATTGCGCGTTAGTTTCTTCAAAATGCTACTGCTGAATTCCTTCCCACTCCTTAGCCCCAGTTCTTTCCGCCTCTAAAGGACTGTGACGTCGACGAGGCGAAAAGCCATAACGATACAAAATTAACACTTCTTCTGTGAATTTATTTTACAATTACTTCTTAGACTCACATTTACAGTCTCGGCAAATTTATCTCTCATTAGATTCTTTCAGTGTACTTACCCCAAGTTAGTTTTAACTATGGTGTTTACTGACTGTCTTGAATTTCAGTCTGATTTCCGTAACTATCAGATAGTGTTAAATAGTTGATACCAACTTCCTGTGTGATTTAGACTCTCAATCTCTATTCCGACGGTTTCTGCTGTATTCACTGCTCTATCCTCGTGGGAGGTAACGTAGCGCCACACTCTGAATAATTTTTTCCTATGGAGAAGATCCAAGGCACTCATCGGACAGCAGGCTGCGTTGTCCTCAGGAGCCGTTCAAGACGTTCACCTTCGAAGAAACTTGCTTGGCTTCTGCGGGAATCGAACCCTCGTCGTCTGGAATGTACTCAGACAATTTCCTGAGTTTCGCAACCCCTAGAATCCCTTGCCGTAAGGTGTTTATTTCAGCTGTGAGCAAACTTCTGATAGGTTGCTTCCTTGTTGATTTATTTGCGCTACACCAAAATGTTCTGCAATATTTCTACATTTTCCTTCTCCTTCGCCCATGATTACTAGATTTTTCTCTTCGCTCTTTTATTCTACAATATCATAATATATTTTCGCTATTTCGTTATCTTCATCTTGGGCCGTTGAAAATGTATTAGGCTTATATTGTCGAAATTATCCTGTCACTAAACTGTTCGTAACAACTCGTGTGTTTCCCTACTCTCTTGTTTGTTACAAGTCCCTCACTAGTAAATTCTATGTTAATTAGTCAATTTTTCCAAAACCAGAAATGATACGAAATCTACTTAATTTCACTAATCCCAACAACATCTAGCTCCAGTAATTCCATCTCCATTTTTTATTCTAATTTACTTCCCCTAATCAGACTTCTAAAATTCTATGCTCAGACTCGTAAAGTGTTTCTACGAAGTATGATGAATCCTCCCTGAGCATTTTCTTCCCGCAGATTCGATTGATGAAGTATTTTACCACTAGAATATTTTACCCAAGAAAAATCTATCATTCAGTACGTAACATGAAAGGAGTACATGGCCTCGGGACACCCTTTGGATCTTTAATGCAGTGTTTTTCGTTTGCTTTCTGTATCCCCATGCCGTTGACCATTTCTGATTCATCCGTATTTGCGGGCTGTTTCCAACCTCAGGGTTGCCTGGACTAATGCTCGCTCCTCCACCTATCGTACAGGTGGCTCCTTGTATCCAGTATCAATCAATAGTGAAAACAGGTTACACTACGTCAAGGAAATTTTTTGGAAGAGCTTAATAAAGTCTGCTAGTACAACAACGACCTAAAGTTGAAATAGAACGGTAGGTAATACAATAATACTTCCCTGGCCCTCGAGTGTACATGATTCTTTGCAGCTTTGAAACGAACCAACAAACGGAAGGGCATCCAGTACGATACTGCGTAATTCCCATAGCACAAAGCTCACGAAATATGTATTGTACGATGTTTGTCGTTTATGAATAGATAAACGGAATTTTTCATAGCCAATAACGCTATGTAAACATCTTCAGTACAGTTATGGGTGAAGTCTTCAAATCGATTCAGTTTTGCTGTATGAAAATTCCATTATTGGAGATTAACTTGGAAACAGATTATTTAGATAAAACAAAAAAAATTGGACTAAAGGTTGCTTTTGTTGTGTTTCTCATTTTGTTGCAACGTTTAGGACTATAAAGAGAAGTATGAAGTTTTGAGTCGTATGGTAGACATCAAGGTTGCGATTTTATGTGCAGTATTCTGATTTAGAAAATGGAAACATGTGAAGGCTTTATGAATCAGCCAATCTGCATCATCAAGATTCTTCGTCGTCATAACGTCTGATGTAATTCACGAATCATTGGAAGTGAACGACGCCAGCAGTGGCACCGTCTATAGGATCTGGCGTAAACCAGCAGAGACTGTCAATTCTGTGTCCGGAGAAGCTGTCCATCAATAGACGCACATGCGAATGATTCCGAAACGGATTTAATTCTGAGTAATCACAGATCAAATGCTCATGTTTTGTCATTTCATATGGGACTAAACTTCCAGTTATGCACAAGTTCTGTGTTTATAATTTTGTTGAGGTAATTTATCCTTAGGTAATTGTGGATTCTGGGGAACAGCGACATTCCCCTCAGCAAAACAGCTGAAAAGAACAAAAACACAAAAAGTATTTTTGTTTTTAGTTATTTCAGAGCGGTTTGCGCACAAGCTACCACTAGTGGCTTTTTTATTTATTAAAATAAATTATGACAACAATTTGAACCAGAATACACCTGTGCCAATGCTGGACATAAAATTCAGGGCATAAATATTTTGGGAGGAGCTTGATTGCATTGGTATTGATTGCAAGCTGATGGATAATGATATATGTGTTACATTGCCTGCCATCCTGGCATTGGAATTTTGAAGCGTACAAACGTTGTAAGATAAACATCTATATCCAGGCTATTTGTAACCAATACAAAAAGTGTATTCTATCCAATGGTATCACTCAAAATCAGTGGTTGTGATGGACGAGACTTCATCAACTAAAAACACAGCAACCGCCTGATGATTATTAATACCGTAACTTCAGTTGATTGATCATGAAGGAGCAGGAAATGATCTGACATACATACAAGAACTGGCGGGCTATGTGGTGTACCGCTACCTGATCTGGGTTTTCCATGGTTTCCCTAGATCGCTCCAGGCGAATGCTGGGATGGTTCCTCACAATAGCCCATGGGCGCCACCTGCCATATCCCGTATATCCCTTCCAAACCATTACCTTTCCTGATAGGTGCAATGCACCCTCCGCCAAACACTTTTAGTGAATTGCGGAGTAATAGTAGTAGTCGATAATACCACACCACAGATTTGTTAGTAGACTAATGAAACGAGTTCTGCCATCTATAACACAAAACGGCGGCTGCGTTACGTGTGAAGATGAATCTAATTGTTACATTACAGACGTTTGATGGACTGAACTGGCTCCCCTACTCCTTTGGGATAGCAATGTTCATGGTCACCACAAACGATTGGAATCCTCGGAGAGTCCACAGTTTTCGATGTTGTCTATCTTTCACGAGAACATTTGATTGATAGATAATAAAGATACAAATCAGAGACTACAGGTTTTCAGAATACATAAATGATTATTCCCGCAATTAATAAATTTATGAGGAATAGTTCTGAGCTATTAAGAATGGCACTGTCAGATAGAAACTCTTACGTTTCGCGTTTCTTGAAGCCAATCTTTAGTTGGACATGTTTACTGTGCGGTAGGTTAGAGATTTAATCTCCTGCAGCTGGCCCTGGCAGTGTAGTGGCTAGAGCGCTGGCCTCTTTTTCTAAGGGTTGCCCATTCAAGACCGGCCACGGACATCGGTGGTTTTAATTAAGTGTAGTATTACTCTCACTATAGTGTCCCTCAGTTACATGAGCAAAGCCTGGTACAATAGTTAGAACAATATAAATACAAATTGGAGCCGGCTAAATGGTTGTAGAGACAGAAGGCCATTTTTAAAAATAACCTGCATATTTTGAGTCTAAAAACATTGTGTCGCAATATTTAAATAGATTACTTGTTTAATTATTTATTTTGTTGAAGATTTAGGGTTCATCGACATTGGTTCATTAGAGTCAGGAGATGATTGGAGGCAGGAACGAGAAGATTCTCACATTTGCGTTTTGAAGGATGCATACTACATTTCGCCTGAAGTGATCTCGGGGAAAGGTGTAAAACCTTAATCAAGGCGGAACACATGATCGAATCTTCATCCTCCCGAATGCAAGGCCCGAGCGTTAAGCACTCACCCACTAGGCTCGGTATGGCCTAAAAACTTTCCTGTAACTCCAATCTAAACTCTTACTGTAACGGGTCTGACTCTGTCTGTTCAGACAAACAGATTTTTACTGGTATTTCACAGTTTAAAACCATAGGGTATGAGTTAAAATCTAAGAAATATCTCATAACGCTATATCACCTGACGCCGGAGCAAGAAATTCAAAACTATTCTCAACCTCAAACATTTTCGCATATTATCTGACGGGTTTTGCTGGTTTTTCCAGTTTTTAACCTCGGAGGGCGGAATTACCATCTGAGATTTTCATCATAACGCTACCTACCTGGTGACAGAATAGAACCTTTAAATCTGATCGAAATATTGACGAAAGAATATATGTGCGATTTTCATAATGCCATATATAGGTTCTTTCTACATGGATGGGGCCGGGTAGGTGGCTGTTAGTGAATGCTTAGAGCGTTACGCGGATAGTACGCGAATTAATAATCATAATTTACAGGTTGATAATGAAACGACTGATTGCTTCTCAGGTTGACGTGTGAAAGCTAGTGATGGAATAATTGTAAAGCAAAATGATCATATAAATTTAATTAATGGTTGTATTGCCCACACTCTAGGCCAACCATCTGAAGCCCTGAATAGATTCGTATTTTTCCAACATTTTACTCGTGTCTAGTATTCGGGAGATCGCGGTTTCGAATCTCCTTCCAGCCATAGATATTTAGGGTTTTCCATGGTTTCTCGAACCATTCCAGGCTAACACCAGGATGGTTCCTTCAAAACGCTGTGGATTAGTTCCTTTCAGTTCTTGATCCTCAGTCCTTTTCTACCCACGACTTCGTGGAGGCGAAAAGTAATGAAAAAAAAAACATACAAAAAAACCATCAAAAACAACAATAAAAAACAACAATAAAAAAACAACAGCTTGCCTTTCTGGTCTTCAGTACCTGTAGTTTTATAAACGTGACTGGGAACATTCTAAGAAATGGACGTTCGTCCAGAGTGACATATGCCAAACTCCGTGTTTTCTTTGAGCGCAGGAGAATAAATCATATACTAAAAGCTACACTGAAAATTATTGCTGTAATGTAATTTTCTTGAAAGAACAATAAGAATAAAATCGAAGGATAATGACTTTTCAGTTTTTAATATTACCTCTTGCTTACACATAAAACAAATAGCCAGATTGTTCTTTCAACATTTAATTAGTCATTTACACTAATGAGCTAAAACATTATTACCATTGCCAATCGCGAGACTGAAAGCCGTTTGATGACGTTGAAGATACGTCATGCGATAAGAAAAGCAAATAAGCAAATAAGCTGAGCAGAGAAACATGAGGATTCATCCCAGCGAGGATACGTGTGTCACATGGGGAAACCCACTGATGTAAGTGACTGTGAGAAAGGGCAGGCCCCTGGGAAGAAGCATCTCTTAACGACGAGGCTGGTCGGCCGTTCACGTTGTGAGCGTCTAGGAAAAGCGGTTGAGGGATGGTGAAGGCTTGTCCGCTCTTTCAAGCAGGTTAGGGGGCGATCTGTGGCAAATCTTACGGCAGAATATAATCTTGGTGCAGGAAGTGTTTCGGAGAACATTGATGAAATTGCGTCTCCGCAACAGACAGTCATTACGTGTTTCCCATGTCGACCCAATTCCATTGTCAATTACGATTGCAATTGTAGCGTATCGCCAGGGGGGGGGGGAGAATTATTAATTAATTCTTTATATTTTACGCTATATAGGATACTATAATTGAATGTCAAAATGTAAATTATTTAAATGAGAATTGGATGATTCTGGGATTTGAAAACTGTCACAAAAAGACATTTTAATAAAGATTTTTACAATGGCATCTACAAATCTGAGCGTATTTACCATTACGTTAATAAACAAGAGGTTTTGCAATTTTCTAAGCAACGCTCAGACGTACAATGAGCCCTTTAAATGCAAGCAAACAAGTATAGTTGTACTTTAAAAATCTCATAATTATTCTAATACAAAGTATGTTACCAGTTATGATGATAGCAAACAGTAATGAATTTTAAAAGGTTGGGACGCCACGAATGATTAACCTGCATTCGACAGTTACACAGTCTAGCTCAGTGGTTTTTATCAGATCAGAGTAAGGATCTTTATCTCAGACGCGCTTAAGGGTACAGTTTCACAGTGAGTTGCAGGCTGAATGGCTTCGTAGAAACACATTACCGTTCCACGGCAGGTAGCGCTGAGCGGAGATGTCCACCTGGACGATTGTCGTAACTGGCCACGCCAGCAGTATGCGGCAAGTCGCAAGTTAGAAGTGCCTCAGATGGTCTCCAGGACACAAGTCAGCCCAACACACATGGACACCAAGTCGCCAGTGACTCGTCTGGGCTCCTGACTCGAAGGAAGTCAGGACGGAAGTGAAGCTCGTCTTTTCTGCCGCCACGGAGGTAAACTCTGACTCCGCCTCTTGTGGCTCGAAGACGACATAGAACATAAAATTCCCCGAATCTTAGTGCTATGTTCCCTGTGATTGGCTGACCATCTGACGTCATGTGAATCTGTGCTTCTCTTGGCCACGTTAAGTTTCGGCAAACCTCGGGAGCCGATGTCTCCTTCGGGAGGAAGGAATCTGTTTACCGGTTGCCCGACAGAAATCCCTAATCCTCTTAACATTCTACCCAAAAGGCGCCAGTGTGTCTGCCCTTCACTGAAGCGTAAAATCCTTGCCTCTCACCGAAGGGTATCTTTCGAACATACAGTGGACATCCCAAGAAATGGAAAAATATTCTATTCCTTTACTTTATATACAATAAAAAGTGATATGTAACGGGGAGCTTAGCGAATCGTTACACAATGGACACAAGATCATCGATATTAGATCGTGGATCAAATATCGCCTAGTTGGATGAATTACGCTTCTCATTACACAAGATGTGTCGCGATACGCTGTCTTTGAGGCAAACGTTTGCTCTAAGCTTTCATCGCGCCACGGACGCAGGCGGATAGGGGCAGTGTAATACTGTGGCGGCATTCATCTGGGCTTCCATGGGATCTGTGGTAGTGATCGAAGGCACAATAATAGCTGTACAACATCTACTTCCCTTAGTGCTTCATGTTTTCCACGACGGCAATGGCATCTTCCAGCAGTGTCACAATGCCTGAATGGGGCTACAGTGGTTTGATGACCATTATAGTGAACTCACGTTGATGCCTTGGCCACAAAATTCGTCTTAACTGAACCCGATAAGGCACACCGCAGATGCTGACGGGTGCCATATCGGCGCGCACTATCAACCGGCCAGTAATTTAAGGGAATTGCGTCACCTGCACGTAAACATCTGGTACCAGAAACCTCCGCAAACCTACCAAGAACTGTCGGATCCATGCCACGCCGGATCGCTACTGTGTTGCGCTCGTTACTTGGACCAACAAGCTATTAAGCAGGTGGTCATAATAGTTTGCATTATCAGTGTATGTGTTGCAAGGAACTGTGACTCCGACTTCTACAAATAGCTCATGGAGATAAGCACAGTGGATCAATTCGAACAATCGAGGTATCTTCAATCTTGTGTTTACCCTCAGTGTAGAATGGTTGGTACCTTGCGAATCTGCATGGAAGTCAGAGTGAATAGTAGATATTTTCAGACGCACTGATTCGTGCGTAGCGCAGCAGTTTCAGACTGTTCGAGGACCCGTTGTATGGTAAACAGTTGCCGGCAGCATCTGGTGGCGTTTTCGTTATAACAGGCGCGTGTTCTTGGTGATTAACTTCGCCGGGCTAAGATTATCCTGTTCTGTTCACTAAGAGAAATTATGCTGCCTATCAGAAAATAATTCACCAGGATGGAATCCCTTGTGATAAATAAAATCAGTGGGCGTATCTCATGTTCAACAGCTATTGTCAACTGAATCGAAGGAGTTTCCTAATACAAATTTATACTGATGTGTAACTTACGGTTTCAGCTATCGATCTATTTCGAAATAAATCACCCTATCGTCGATAATCTTTTAGTACTACTTTTGGCATTGCATAATAGATTTAATGTTGTTTTTGTTTCTTTTTTGTTTCAGTATACACACATTTTTAAATAGCCGGTCATGAAAACTGATTTTTACTATGTTTTATACTCACCTGATCTCTAATATGGTACTTACATGTATTGAACATAATTTTTTCTATAATGGCTGTGTACTAATTAACATCCAGCGGTCAGCTGAATAAGTGACTTTCAATCGATGGAGGCCAAACTGGAAAGTCAACACCTGATGGCGTTGCTTTAATAATAATATTTAATTAAATTGCAATGGAGCGCATGCTCCGGTGGCAATTTCACTACACACTCATCTTACTCCTTTCCTGCACCCACCTACATTTGCCCTTTACAAGTTTTAACTTTAAATTCTTTCAACATTTTTGGTAAATTATTTATCATTTCCCTTGCTAACTTATTCCAATCCCTGACACCATTACCTTAAAAAGAGAATCTTCCCACACCCTTGTGCCTGAATTAGAGTGCCAGCTTGTGGTTCCTTCCATGCAATACTTTTCATACCTACACCAATATCTTTCCATGCCTCATCACCAGATTAAGCCTTGTACACTCCCATGACCCTTTTCACCTTCCTCCTGTCTTGCAATGAAGCCCATTCCAGCTCTTTTATCATATCTGTTACTGATTTGCATTCCGCAATAATTTCCAGAAACAAATCTAGCAGCCCTTTTTTGTACCCTTTCCAACTCCTGTATTTGATACTCAAAATGTGGGTCCCATACTACACTACTATATTCGAGCAATGTTTTGTAACCCAATTCCTTTACTTCTTTCGCACATCCCCTCATCACTTTCTCCAACAAGTACAGAATTTTGAAACCTTTTCCTACCACCTGTTCAATGTGTACTCTCCCGTTAAACTTGTTATCAAATGTAAAGTAAGATATTTACATTTCAGGTCTTCAACAAGCAATTCTTTCCCCACCTTATAATCATAATCAACCTTGTTTTTATTGACCTCCTAAGCTTAAAAAGTTTGAAGTGAACTGCATCACAGAGGTTTGATTTTGTGGCTCTCAAAATTTTTAAATACAAGCTAGACTTCGCATGTTTTATGAATATACCATGTAGTGCGATGAAATCATATGTTATTATTTCGATCTAACGAATTTATTTTCAATTGTTAACATCAGCATGCCGCGAGAAACGCCACATGAGAAATTCCCGCACTACATGCAAAATTTCATAATGGGCTACAAACCATTTTCATTGCATTGCTAAGATTATAGTCGAATCCACTTGGCGAAACACTGCAATCTCTGAAACAACCAGTCAATCATTTTTCATCAACAAAAATATTGTATAATAAGGACCCAGCGAAGTAGTCTCAACAATCTGAGTGCGTTTATAGCGGATTTTTATTGTATTCGTTTCTTTATCAGCATGTTATTTCTTGTATCACAGAGTAAATCAGTAAGTTCTTTTTCACGCTGACTTAACGCTATCCAATTACCTGCTGTGAGGCTCGCAATCAATCCGAAATCGACATTGTTACAACGAGTTTATTTTATAAACTTGCCAGTATTATATACAAACACAGTGACAAAAGTGCAATGTAGTTTATATTTTTTTATGTTTAGTGTGCAATATGTTCTGGAGAGATGTATACTGATATATCTGACAAGTTTATTTCAGACATATTCGCTCAAAAACTCTATTTTCGCTATAGTACTATTTCGTATGTTTTAGCCCATGGCATTATGAACTCTTCGTTGTGTCTGACCTTATTTAATAGAATGTCGTTACTCACGACTGAAAATTCCTGACAACGTTTGTGGTGAGCCCGCCTTACTCGTAATAAAAATGCTTGTTTTAGCAACAGGCGCTCATTGACCGGGTTTGGAGTAAGAGGGGGGAAAGTCGCGCGGAGCAAGTGGCAAATTTCGCGATAAAGTGCGGGAAGGGACCAGTTTTAGAGGAGTGTGCTCTCGACCGCCTAACGAGGCAGGTGTAGCAGGAAGAGCGCGCTCGCCCGCTCTTCCTTACCACCCTCCCCCTCCACCGACACCCCGTCGCAGCCCTTTGTACCCGCTTGCGGCCGACTTCCCGCAATTAATGAGGCTGCACATAATTACCTCCGCGCGGCTCGTTGTTTTATAATCCTTGGCGGGCGGCCACATCAAGGCGGTCACTGTGTGAGCAGCAGGGTTGCCTATACTGAAGGAATTGTTGCTCTCGCGCATTCTTCGTTGGTGAAAGCAAGACATGATGCATTGAACTTGCCTACTCCTGATAACTTAAGGCTTTAATCTGGAAGACTGATATTAGTGAGACACGTTTGTAGTGGTCGGTTGCCTGTCTAGTCGCCTATCTATCTATTGCCTGTATATCACAACTTTGAGTACCCCTTTTGAGCGGTCTGGTAGCTCATTGGTTAAGGCGCTTGCTTTCAAAACATTCGCTGCTCCGGAATTTTGAGAGTTGTGTTTGATCATACGAGATAAGCCAGGACGCTCCGTGGTTCGGATTCCATGTTAAAGTGTAGGTCCCAGAGGAAAGGAACTGGCCGTCCTACATCTGATACAAGGCTTAGTATGCCTTCTTCGGGAGGATCCAACCAACCTTCGGGTCGGACTAAGTTAAATTTGATACAAATATTACCTATGACACAACCAAACGATAAACTTGGTACTTAACATAGCAGTCTTGAATTTGATTCATAACTGTACTTACTTTACTCTATGTAATCAGTCCCAACGTATCACTTCAATTCAGCTCTTCTTTGACACACATGTAGTGTATTCATTGAGATCTTGCTATAGCAGTCAGTCCACAGTTTCATATTCTTTCTCAGGTTTTGTACGGATCTTCTTGGAGTTTAATTCTAATTTTGGACACCGGTCATTTTGCAATTGGGGTTCTTGGCACGTGGTATATGTACTTTCATTTGAAATTATATTTTATATGTTTTGCTTAATTTGTAGTACAATGCACAGTTCACATGAAATCTGTCAAGAACGACTATCAATGTTACTTTTTATGTTTTGATGTTGTTAATTCTGATGCTAAAAGTAACTTTCGTAGTAATTTATTTTGATCATATTCCTATATAAAGATAGAAGAATTTGTCTCTGGAACTATGTCAACAAACTATTGACTATTTGCTGTGAGTTTCACGTGAGAAACTCTACTTTGTAGCAGTGTACTATGCTCATTCCAGTTCTGTGTAGATGTAGCTGTTACTCTAAGAATACGAAAGAACTATACCCGTAATGCATCAGCATCGTAACAATGTAACGCTGGTAGATCGCAAAGCATATTTTGATTCCAAACGACCATCCATAAGAAAGAATGGCTTATTAAGATACATGTTGTTTCCATGGAATTGAGAAAGCCATCTAAGAGTAACATTACAGTTTTTTTCTTTACTAATGTTGAGATTACATTGTTCTGCTGTAATTTAGAGTCAATATGTAATTGAAAATCTTAAGTCTTTTATTTAATTTAGCTTTACTGTAATGTTTATTTTTAAATTTGCTTCTTCTACTTGCTTATTCGATGAATTACTTTATTGCCGGAATTCTAGGTCCTCCTTTGCGAATATATCAAAAATTTTCCTGATAGCACACAGACCACAAATTCAAGTTGATAATTTTAATCACTTTTTATCACAAATGAACCACGCATTTATATCAATACAGTCCGTTTTCTTCAAATTAATTTCGTTTGGAAGTGTTAGTATGAGTGAAACTTCAGTTAATACTGTCTTAAATGTTAACTGTGTTAAGATATGAAGTCAGGAATTAAAAGATTCATAGAAAGTGGGAAGATATTTATTTTTGAAATGCGTTTAGCAACTGTTAACAATTGTGTGGTAATCAGTAAAGAAATTTATCGTGGAAGCTCTGTATGGATCCCCAGATTGTATATTCACCTATATACTTTCTTTCAGTGAGAATTTGTGTTGTAAAAACAGATGACAGGTTTATACATACACAAACAATTCATACCAAATGATGCTAGAATTTTTAAAAGTTTGAATTTTTGTGCAAAGCCCTGCAATGCTTTAAATACGGTTGAAAAATGTTTTTTTTATATGTAATAAACATATTAATTTACTTATAATGCACAATATCTATTGATAAATAAAACATTAGTACAAATATAATTGGAGTTTTTTTTTTTTTTTACAGTTAACACTGGAAATTGAATAAAGTAATGGTATATGACGTAACTAACCAGTAGTTGGTAGTGGGTAATATCAATGTTTTGTTACATTTGCAGTTCCACGTTCTTGAGACTTTTATCACATTGGATCAAAAGCGAGCACATCTAATTAATATAATAATGCCCAAGATATATATATCTTTGGACGTCAGCTATATCCCATTTAGTCCAAGGAACTCGAATTCACTAAATATTACTATTACAAAGTCTTCCTACAAGCAGCAACATTGCGCGTTTGTTCACTGTTCTGTTTTTATTAGTGTATTTAGTTGCGTAACAAATGTTTCATATCTTCATTGTTTTTCCCAACTGGAGGGTGTTTGATATAAACGAGAGTTATGGCACAACTGTAGAGCCGGGCTAAGGAATGTTATGCATGCATAAATTTGTTCATCTGTATCCGCGAGCGCGGTCGCTTCAGTCAATTTATACGTAAAGCCGCTGTAATACCGGGTAATTCTTTGTACCATCAAGAGAAGGGAAGGAGGTAGGCGGAGGGAATAGTTGGCGAGGGTGATGATATTTTTGTTGAGGGGAGCCTTCGTGTTGGGGAGAGCTGTAGTAAGGAAGGGAGAAGACGCATACATCAACTGGGCGTCTCGAGACAATGCGCATGCGCTTGGTCCAGCCACCCAACAATCAAGCCTAATTCTCTTCATTTTTCCTCCTACAGACAAGATAGTTACTTTCATATGATGAAGTAAGTGATGTCATGAAAACCTTTGCTAATAATTAAAAGACTCAAAAACTGCAGTGTTATCACAAGAGGCATATTTAATCCTTAGACACCACTCACTCGTAGGTTAATACTTTTTTTTTAGTTTTAACAATCATCAGTTGTAACGAAACAGTCGTATTACGCGAAAAAAAGCTTCATCCTGTTTTGTGTTTATATCAGTAGAGTTTTTTTTTTTCTTCTCTGTGGTGTCCTCAACCTAAACATTCCGTTTCTGTGAATCATTTTTAGGAACGGTTTATGAAATTTTGATTCTATTTTTGTTTTAGATCAAGTAATTATTGGTCCTGTTAGTTCTTCGAAGCCCATAGGCTCATGTGTACCCCGCCTATTGCGTAATTCGGGCACGTACATTACAAAAGTTGGATTCTTCTGATACATTGCATTTAAAGCAAAAACTGTTTTGTGGAAAATAACTGATATGTGCTAACACATTTTAATAAACTTCTTTTATCATAATACAATGAATATATTTCCTACAATATAGCAGATCATGGAATCAAACTCGGATTCTTTCTGCTTTATTATACAACATAACTTCTGGTCTCATTCTATTGTATGAATAATTTTGCTTCGTATTAATATAAATACGTGCTTAACTTTTTTAGGTTAATGTACAAACAATCGTGTTAACCTCGCGCCACTGGGCTGTTATCGACATAGAGGTAATGAATGACACATCAGGTTCTGAACTAATTCACTTACCGGAAAGTTGGCAGATACTGTAGTACATTGAATAATTTGACTAAAAATGACAGGAAGTCCGTTTCAACTTACCGTACCGAGCGTAGTGCGTGAGCGGTAACGTTATATAGCTTCGCATTCGGGAGGACGCGTTTTACAATTCCCGTCCGGCTGTCCAGATTTTGGTTTCCTATGGTTTCGCTAAACCACTACAAGTGAATGTCGGAATTGTTCCTTCAAGATACCATGGCCGAAATCCTTCCCGTTCCTTGCCCTCCACTCCTTTCCAGCTCCTAACATTATCATAGTGAGAAAAACTATAGCAGTTGTTTAAGGCTGTGACAAATCACGTACCCAGCAGATTGGCTGTGGTTCAGGGCTTATCTTGAAGTGCGATGATTTTCAACGCCGACGAAAACACTGCTTGTAGAGGCGATTGAACGTACGCTGCATCTCCATGGAAAGTACCGTGAAGTTACTACCAAGGCGTGATCACTTTCTCAGGGTATGACCTGCTTCAGCAGATAGAAAGAATCTCAGAACTTATTGCTTGACATACAGGTACTGTACTAATACAAGTAACATGCACCCACTTGCTCTATAAAACCTACACACGGAGATCCCGTGGTCCAATACTTTGAAGACTCACTCAGTTATACCATTCTGCAACCGGACATCAGAAGGAAAATTATGCTACATAGAATCACGGGGGTAATTTAGACAACTGGATGGAATAATGAAATAGTGTGGTGCCTATTGCAACAGAACAAGTAAGATCGGTTGTGGTCGCCGTCTTACTGACGAAGCCACTTTTATGACCGTAAAAATTGAATGTTTATTTCGGAAGCACTATACGCCGCAGATTGTAAGGACTATACTAGTCCAAATTACCCAGTTCTAGATCAAATTTCCCCCCAGTGAAAAATCACAACAGACGACGAGGCATCATTCGACCGTATACGAAGTCGTAGAGATGATATATGAGTTCACCGTAAATTAGAAAAAAAAGTTACTCTTGTGGCATAAAAGCTCATTGTGACAGTAAGGGTATGGAAATGCCTTAAAAAGTTACGAAACACTCTCTGCAGCTCAAAATATACTTCTGCCGGCCACAGAGGTTCTGTCTGTGATCAGACCAAACGTAAGATATGATTAATTCCAAGAAAGTAAGGCAACAACGAGATATAAAAACAGCTACCACACAAACACACCAGGCCAATACTGTAGGCTATGTTAAGTTTACCATAAGTAGCTGTTACCAACCATGTAGTACGCGTAGACTTAGAAGTCCTTTCTACCATTGAATCTGTCTCATAAAGAGAATCAATTTGAAATACTTTTATAAATAGCAACAAACCAAGGGGGGGGGGGGAGGGGAGTTAACTGTGGGAGACTCCCTACCACAGTTCCACCAACAGATTTTAATTTAATTTGACTGCGTTTGAGCGCACACTCCGGTGGAAATTTCCCAACGCACCCACATTTCCCCTTTCTTTTTCTCACCTACTTTTACCCTCTATTAATTTTAACATTAATGTATTTCAGTGTTTTTGGTAAATTATTCATCATATATCCTCGTAATTTATTCCAATCCCTGAACCCCTTCCTTAAACCAAAAAAAAAAAAAAAAAATCTTCCCGCACCCTTATGCCTAAATTCGAAAAATCGAGAAATCGAGTGCCAGCTTGTGTTCATGGTCATCTCTTCCCTTCCACTAATATCTTTCCATACCTCATCACCAATATATGCTTGTACACTCCCATGACTCTCTTCAACCTCCTTCTATTTTCCAGTGAATCCCATTATAGCTCCTTTATCATATCAGTTATTGCTTGTGTTGTGCGGTAATTTGCAAAGAAAGATCTAGTCGCCCTTCTTTGTACCCTCTCCAAACTCTGTACTTGATACCCAGAATGTGGGTCGCGTACATCATACCATCATATTCAACCAATGGTATAACTAAAATTTCGTAACCCAATTCCTTTACTTCTCTGGTACATCCTGCCCCTATCCTTGCCCCCCATCCTTTCCCGTCTCTAAAGACCTCGATGTTAAAAAGAGACGTAAAGCAGTTACAAAAAAAAAAAAAAAAAAAAGGCCATCTTATATCAATACCATTTTTTATACAATGTTTCTGATTTGCTATCCTTTTGTGACATCATACAAAAGCTGACAAAGCCTGAGCAACCGATATAAAATTACAGAGACACACGCTATCCATTTGGTTGGTTTTCAAAATTTCATAACAAAATACACTGAAGAGTCAAAGAAACTAGTACCGCTGCCTAATATCATGTAGGGCCCCGTCGAGCTTGCAGACGTGCCGCAACACGACTTGGCATGGACTCCACTAATGTCTGAAGAAGTGCTGGTGGGATTGACACCATGCATCCTGCAGGGCTGTCTATAAATTCGTAAGAGTACGAGGGGCTGGCACCTTGCAACGTATCCCAGATATATTCAATAATGTTCATGTCTGGGGAGTTTGGTGACCAGCGTAGGTGTTTAAACTCAGAAGAGTGTTCCTGGAGACACTCTGTAGCAATTCTGGACGTGTGGGGTGTCGCATTGTCCAGCTGGAATTGTCCAAGTACGTCGGAATACACAATGGACATGAATGGATGCAGGTGATCAGCCAGGATGCGAACGTACGTGTCACCTATCAGAGTCGTATCTAGACGTATCAGGTGTCCCACGTCACTCCAAATGCACACGCACTACACCATTACAGAGCATCCACCAACTTGAACAGTCCCCTGCTGACATACAGGGTCCTTGAATTCATGAGGTTATCTACATACCCGTGCACATCCATCCACTCGATACAATTGGAAACGAGACTCGTCAGAGCAGGCAACATGTTTCTAATCATCAACAGTCCAATGTCGGTGTTGACGGGCCCGGGCGGGGCGTAAAGCTTTGTGTCGTGCACTCAGTAAGGGCACACGAGTGGGCCTTCGGCTCCGAAGGCCCATATCGATGATGTTTCGTTGTATGGGTCGCACGCTAACACTTGTTGATGGTCCAGCATTGACATCCGCAGCAATTTATGGAAGGGTTGCACTTGTGTCACGTTGAACGATTCTCTTCAGTCGTCGTTGGTCCCGTTCTTGCAGGATCTTTTTCCGGCCGCAGCGCTGTCGGAGATTTGATGTTTAACCGGATTCCCGATATTCACGGTCTACTCGTGAAATGGTCGTACTGAAAAATCCCCACCTCATCGCTACCTCGGAGATTCTGTGTCCCATCTCTCTCGTGTGCCGACTATAACAACACATTAAAACTCACTTAAATCATGATAACCTGCTATTGTAGCAGCAATAACCGCTCTAACGCCTGCGCCAGACACATGTTGTCTTATACAGGCGACCGCAACGCTGTACTCTGAGTGTTTACATATCCCTGTGTTTGTATACGCATGAATAAACCAGTTTTTTTGGCTGTTCAGTGTATGTTATTTATACCGAAAAAGTGTCCTGTATCCTCTCTATTGATAAATAATACAATTTTGTATTTCTTTGTCAAATTTAATCAATATTGATTTAGCCGTTTATCTGTGAAAACGTTACAAATAGAGTTACTTTCACAACTATAATATAAGAATGGATACCACCATTACACACCTATCTTAATTCAAGGGCGGCTTAGGAAGCGATTATATTGCATCAGTGCTATTCTGAGACTCTTGTGCGGATGTGAAACAGAAGACCACGCAAATACGAGTAAGATCTGCTTTCGATGGTTACAACGAAATTACGACGCCAAATCGACAGCTGGTGATAATGAAACTCCACTTCCGGCTCAAGTTAAAACTATATTAGCAACCGTAAACAAGAACTCTTTCACTTTTGAAACTGAAATTAAATTTAAAAAATCTGAATTATTATTATTTGAGCCTCAAGCTACAGGATGCTGCCTTTCGGTTAGCAATATTAGTGCAAAATAAATGCACTTGTATCTGTATTACAGTAACACGCAAACCATATATTATTGCAATAATATGGCGCTGTTCTTTTTCTTCTTTCTAATCGTGAATTTATCTCGCTTATATGCATTGAAATTTGTTTCTAACTTACTATTAATCCTCGAAGATACGGAACATAGTCATCTTTAGTGTACTAATTATTTTAGTGCTTCTAGTTGTGTAGTATAATCATGCTGGAGGACTGGAGCAAAATATAATGAAGCCACCAATTGGCCTCATTTCTTTCTTTCTCTTTTTTTTACGTTTTTTCAAAATCACCGCAAGAAAATGTAAGGATGGTTTCATCAAAACTTCATGGCTAAATTCCTTTCAAGACCTTGCCTTCAATTCGCTCTTTGCTCTAAGAACAATGACGTTATCAAATCGCTACGGCCAAGTGCTAATAATAAACATATTAACATGAAGCATACAACAGTTTATATCAGTCAACTCTTCCTTATTGAACACTAAGGAAGTGTTTGCCTTCTTTTTAAACACAGCACACAATTTCTCAGTTCATGATTTTTTATTTTTATTTCTACATTAATAGCAGATAGTATTTTCCGTAAAATAGATCCTCTTGGGTTTGACATCACTCTAGGCGATTTAATTTGTTGTGGTTCATTGATATCTTTGACTGCTATCATCAGGTCACAGGATACCTGAGTTGATGTATGTCACATTACACATAATTTCATGTTTATTCCAATTAATACCTTGCAGTTTGCACGAATTTCGGTAAATATATGGACTAATATCAACGCCGAGAAAAACTTCGTCCTTAAATATATGGACTGTTAGAAGTAACTTGTCTTTAAATGGGTACTAATGTACGGCCTTTTTTATTTTAGTTTCTCAGCTTTTCCACGCTACACCAAAATGTAACATTCCTTATTTTACTCCTGAGATGACGGGCTGAACATTGAACAAAATCTTATCAGTAGTTAAGGTATGAATCGCATTAAAAAATAACTGAAACCGAATTCCGACACTGTCCGAAACCGTAACAAAATCTGTTCAATAGGTAAATAATGTTGGCAGTCGCACTTCAGTTCATGAATGAGTTACAAAGTTATTTAATTTTTAAAGAGCATGATCTAATGTCTATCCGGAAAAGTTGTCGTTTCATCTGCTCTGTGTGAAGAAACTCCTTCTATAGGTGTCATATTTCCACTTCTTTTATGCTCGACAATAATGGATTTTGTCAGATTTGATAATACCGTTAGAAACGACATTCAAATAAAATGATTTTTTTTTTAAGAAGGCAACCGATATTGTTGCTTCGGCGAAAAACAAATTGAGTGCCAAAAGTACCAATCTCTCGTTAATGCGTTTCAAAAAATCGCTTCGCTCCGTCAATCCGGTAGCAGTAGATGGTTTTCGTAATTAGATTTCTTGTCTTAATAAATTCGTTAGTGGTATAACTAAATTGTTCGGCGCCAAATTGTTCTGGTGCTTTTTAAATGGAGCAACAAGCGTAGTCAAATCGTACAAAATACTTACTATGAAGTAGCTACAATAGTTCTTAAAGCTAATACTTTTGAGACATTTGAAGACCAATTTAAAAAAAAAATTCTCTCATTTCCAGACAAGATTTCCGACTTCTAACATCTTGAATGAACATTAATATTCTACCTTTTTTCTGCTTCTTACTGAAATTATAAGTGATAAGAAGCACTAACTGAGTATTTAAAATATATTGGAATAGATTTTATCTGGTCATCCAGGTTTTAGAAATTTGTAATGTTTCTTTGGTTTTCATCTATGATTTAATTTGTTATATGAGCCACACGGGGTATCGTTTTATTTTCCTACAAAAATAACTTCACAATATCTACAAGGAAAATGACAATTTATTTAAAAAATATGCGCAGCTATATCCAAATTTCGGTATGGAAGTATCGACATATCGTACTAAATTAATCACTCATATTCATTCATATTTCCAAAAAATATTTTGGATGTTTCGATATATTCTCAACAGACATAATTCAGAAAACCCAAAGGCTGAAAAAAAACAGTATGTGATGAGGATATTAAAAAAGAGGTTGCTTACAATCTTTTGCTGCACATAAAAATAAAAAAATATGATGTGCGTATTTATTTTACTTAGGTTTGTAGTGGAGTCGAACGATATTTAGCAGTGCCAATACGGATAGAAATTTGAAAGTCGGTCACCATAGCTACTGCAGGAGATAGTAATTTAGTTATTTCTTGTCATTACAATGCTGGTCTTCTTTATTGATTAAACCTCCATGGTGTACCGACAGATCGATCCGTAGGGGACGGTTCTGTCCCAGAGACCTTCCAGGTTAACACGCTCAAATGATTATCTGCGATGTGTGTGACAAAGAGTTTTCTGCACCAAGTTTTTCTGCTTATGCCAGTTCTCAAAAAAAGAAGAAAGAAGAACAAAAATATAAGATGATAGTATGTATCATTCCTCGTATATACTTCTACGACCAAACGAATTTTACAGGTGAAGTATTCATTGTCTACAAAATTCCATATTAAAAAAATTTGATCTTCAGATACACCGGTTTTGGAATCCAACATCTGTAATAAATTCAACGCACACATCACATGTCACAAGTTATACAGCTGGCAATAATTTTTAATTTTTATTCAATATTGTGGATCATTGACGCTTGATGTAGGTGTGATATGGATCTAAAGTACTTCAGGTGGAGTGTTGCAAGACATTTTTTAAAGTTCCTTGATGAATTACTTCATAATTTTCTAATCAATTGTAGTCTGACATTTACTTTCCGTATTACTCAGTATTTTCATACATCTTCACATTTAGACCTGCTGTTCTTTTCAAAACTTCACCATTTCGACAGTATAAGACAACTAACGAATATTGTTACGTAAATACTATATTCGCATTTATGAAGATTTAACCTCAGCTTATATTTTTGATAGATAGTTTAGAAATCCGAAAAGTTTCGCGTCTTATGCACAGCAGATTAGCTATAGTATATCGTGAATTGCCGTGCTTGTATGACGCAACTACAGCAGCAGAAAATGCAGTGATCGTGAAACTATACAAATGTCTGCGAGAGTGCGGGACTGGACCCAGTGATGTGTTTAGCTTCACCTGTCACAGTGTAGGGCGATCAATGCGGCCCGGAAGTTAGGTTTTACGAGCGCTCTAAGCCGGCTGTATTGCGGCTTATCACGGCGCGGGCTCTGCCAGACGAGGAGAGACTCCGGGTGCCTCGATTGCTCCGCTTATCTCGACATCGCAATTCCGGACGGCAAGGCGGCAGGGGTCAGTTTTTGCCCGCAGGCAGGCCGTCTTAGATAACAGACGCATTGTGCCCGCTCCTTATCTGACAAGAAGCTCTCCTCTCAAGGCCAAGCTGTTTTGTCCGGCCGCTCGACCCTTGTTCTTACGTTTCCCCTACTTAGCGTACTTCTGTAGATTCTACTGCGAAAACATAATCTGTTAATTACTCGGACAGAGTTCGCTAGTGCCTTTAATCCCCTTAAAATCAAATTTCCAAGTGACAGATGGGAGCAACTTTGTTGAATCCGATTACGGTGTTTGAGTTGCAAGAACAGTACGAGCTGATGTAGTCTGCAAGAAATTAGACTCTCTCAGATTCCTCAAAAAGCAGAACATTAAGTGTAACATATCTTTAACAGATTACACTGCCGAAACTATTGCCGAATATACGATACTAACACAACTTTTTCAAGAAAAAAGTCTAAAATTTCTATTCCAATCGCTAAAATACCGTATCCATATTATTAATCTAATCTACTGCTATTTTTACCCAAGTATAGTTGTGTGAAAGAATTTGAACTATGTTAACTCAGTGACGCATGCATTCGTTCCGGTTTGCATTGCTGTTAATTTATCTAGATTTCTTTTTTGGTATGGAAAACTGAGTTATATCTAATGTTTATCACCTGTCTAGAAATTGCTTTCAGACTTTTCCACAAATACGAAATATGTCAGCACTAAGAAAAATAGGATACATCCGCTATAAGAAGACCGAGCGTGGTGGGTGAAAGGTTAACGTTCTGGCCTCGCATTTGGGAGGACGCGGGTTCGAAACCCCGACCGAGCATCCAGATTTGGGTTTTCCATGGTTTCCCGAAATCACTCCAGGCGAATGCAGGGGTGCTTCCTTCAAAAAGGCCATGACCGAATTCCTTTCCGTTCCTTGTCCCAAGTCCTATCCCGCCTTTAATGACCTTAGCCGTCGACGAGGCGTAAAGCAATAGGTAGGATGAAAAGCGCTATAAAAAGCAAAGATTATCCAACTTAAGAGTACTGACTTGGTTTCGTCGTAAATTCGGTAACAGATTATTTTGATTTCAGGTTAACAAATAACTGGTTTCATTGGGATTGTCGTAGATGAGAGGCTGCTTTGTTTCGACCAGTATTAATCAGTTCGAGCTGTAAAGTTTTATTTGAATAAAATATTTTTAGCAAAGATTAAAATTTGGTCCTTATTCGAATTCTAGAAAACATCTTATAGGTTATTGTGAATATACAAAACAAAAGTGTTTATTTAACTTGAATTGGAAAAGTAATGTGTTTTAAGTTTACATAAATGTCAACAGAAATGATAACCGCTATCCTTGGCTACTCTCTGAGTTAATCGGTAGTCTTAGAGTTCTTCTTGACGAATTTTTGGTAATAAAAATCCAGTGAGCAGAATTGTGGGAGTTGGTTTTTTATTTATTTTTACAAAATTTGTATATATGTATTGGTATGGTATCAGTGATGGGTGGTGATCGAATGTTATTTCTTGTTAGACATACGCTTGACATCTTAAGACGTTTGGTTTAAACTGTTATTTAGTTATAGCTTAACTAATTTAATTGTGATGGAGCACACGCTCCAGTGGCTGTTTCCCTACACATCAATTTTTCCCTTTCCTCTACCCATCTACTATTGCCATCTACAAAATTAATTTTTAAATTCTTTCAGTAAATTATTCATCATTTTTCTTGGTAACTTATTCTAATCCCTGATCCCTTTACCCACGAAAGAAAATCTTCTCACACCCTTGAGACTGAAATCGATTGCCAGCTTGTGATCATGGCCATCTTTTCCCTTCCATATACTATTCCTAATTCTTACACCAATATGTTTCCACGCCTCCTCACTAATATACTCCCACGTCTTCCCCTCCTCCTGTCTTACAATGAATCCCATTCCGGTTCGTTTATCATATCCGTTATTGATTCTGTTCTTTGGTAATTTCCAGAAACAAACATAGCAGCCCTTCTTTGCTCCCCGTCCAATTCCTTTATTTAACACCCAAATTTTGGTTCCCATACTGCACCACCATATTCAAGCAAAGTTTTGTAATCAAATTCCCTTACTTCTCTGGTACATCCTCTCGTCACTCTCTCCAACAAGTGATGGATTTTGAAACCTATTCATACTATAGGTCCAATGTGCCCTGCCCAGTTGAGTTTGTTATCAAATGTTATGTCAAGGTATTTACATTTTAAGTCTTCAACAATTAATTCTTTACGCGCTCTGCAATAATAATTAATCCTTAATTTTTATGTTTGTATATAATAAGCCGACTCTTATTTGTACTTATATTCATCCTATGTTGACCTACGCAGATAGATATCCTGTCAAAATCACCCTGCAGCTGTTCAGTCTTAGGCCATTTTGACTCTATCATATAGCATTATGTCATCTTCAAACAATCAAACCTTTGGTAGTAAACCATCAAGACAATTATTCCTTAGAATAATGAATAGCAACGATCCCAATACGTTATCGTGTGGTATTCCCATTTTCACTACCACTGGCTCATGGTCCTTTCTGATTAGTTGGACAATAATCAAGAATGGTTGCTATTAAGAATTATAAGGCATAAGGTTGAGTGTAAAACACAAGATTGAGGAAGGGTTATTTCTAGAACATGTTTGATACCCAATTAAAAAGAAAATCTATCCATAAACAAACAATAAAGTAAATTTGTGCGGTCTTGCTACCTAGTGACAAAATTTCGATTACACCGCGCATCCACCTTCTTCTTGGCAGGACCTACATTTTAGCGCGGATTCAGAAACACTCACCGTCCTGGCGTAGCTCATATGATCAAACACAACTCTTAAACGTTTCTGGCACCAATGACCCTGAATCTTAACCCATGATATATACATATATTTTTGTGTGTATGGCCATCGGTCTTTGTGATCATTACGCAGGTCCGGTTTATATTGTTCTAAGCACTGCAACAGACTTTGATAATGCGTTGTGGGACATTATAGTGAAGATAATAAAAGAAAAACACTTAATTAAAACCACACATGCTCAAAGCTGAACTCGAACCGGAGACCATTGCAATGCGTGCTAGCTCCTTCATTGCCAGGGCCGGCAATCCCAGAGCCAGCAGCCCGATTATTAGTTTGATAGTACAAAAGTTCATTAAGAGACATTTGTTGACAAATTCACAGGATGTCTGACGGTGTAGTTGGTAAACGAAATGAAGAAATAAAGAGTGATTTTATTTTTAGCTCTGTTCACTAGAAATTTTGATAGTTGACGTAGAGTTCATAGGAATTAATTCAAAGTGAGAAGACGTCCACTCAGTGTCGAATGCGTTTTTTAAGAAATCGTCGAGCACAAAGGAAGCTTGGGTTGGTAGACCGCGGCGGGGCTGGAAACATTTAGTTGGCGCTCTGGCCGGCGCTAGATTGCGAGCAGATTAGCATGTAGCTGCAGTCTAGTTATCGGGCATTAGTATTCTGCCAACATCTGAAGCGGACACGGATGAATAGTAAACAGCGGCGGCGGACTTGGGAGCAAGACTTGCGTCTTGCGGACGGGGAGGGCAGACTCCGTTATCGCTGAGGCAGGGCTCAAAGCCGCCTGGGGAGAGGGCGGCCACCCCACGCCGAGCAGCGCCTTGGGGGACTCGGCCCTCGCCCTATTGGCTCATGCCAGCTCCCCTTCCGCGGCGCTATTTTTCTTTTATTACGTTGGCAATGTCTCATATCCGCTGTCGCTGACGTATCTCTTTCTTACACTGCCTTGTGAAGAATGGCCTCGGGGAGTTGTGAACAGCCGGCCACGCAGGGTTTCCAGTGTCGTTAGGCCGTTAGCTCCCGCAATGCATTGGCTTGTTCTTTTTCGGCTCCTGAATCAGCTTAGCAAATTCAAGCGCTTTCAACATTCTAAGATTCATCTGAAAGAACAATATTAAGTTCTGATTTGTGACACGTTGATATTGCAATCATTAAGTTACGTCTCTAAAGCAGGCCACTCACAATCAATTTGTGGGACCTGAGATGATCCGATTTTTCGTTGAAGGTCTCTTAAGATGGGCAGACGCCAGAGTCAAACGCGTAGAGGGAGCTTCCTATAGCGCGTCAGTCAATCTGCCATTCTTGTACTGAAAGGCCATCAGTGAGCGCAACTTGTTTTATCTAAGGTATGTAGAAGCAGCAATGAAGAAAGTCAAAGAAAAATTTCCATGTGGCATAAGTTTTCACGGAGAAAAAATCAGTATGCTACGTTTTGCTGATGACATTGTCTTGTTAGCAGAGAGGGCGGAGGATATTGAGAAGTTACTGAATGGCATGAACGAAATACTGAAGGAAGATTTTGGACTAAATATAAATCAAAGCAAGACAAAAGTGATGAAATGTAGCAGAAATGATACCAATACTAGATTAAATATAAAAATAGGATCGGATGCAATAGGAGAAGTAAGCGAATTCTGTTACTTGGGAAGTAAAATTACAACCGATGGCCGAAGCAAGAATGATGTCAAAAGCAGAATAGCACTAGCAAAAAGAGCTTTCATGAAAAAGAGAAACCTTTTAGTTTCAAATATTGATCTAGGAATTAGAAAGAACTTTTTGAAACTCTTTGTGTGGAGCACAGCTCTTTATGGTAGCGAAACGTGGACGTTAGGAATACCGGAAAGAAAGAAAATTGAAGCATTTGAAATGTGGTGTTACAGAAGAATGATGAAAATTAAGTGGACAGACAAAGTAAGAAATGAACGAGTTTTGGAAATGATGGGTGAGAAAAGAAGTTTGTGGAAGAAGCTTACAGAAAGAAGAGACAGGCTGGTAGGTCATATTTTGAGACATGCTGGATTGGTTAACTTGTTAGTGGAGGGAACAGTCGAAGGTAAGAACTGTAGAGGAAGACAGAGATTAGAATATATGAAACAGATAATTGATGACGTGGGCTGTAAAGGGTATGTAGAAATGAAGAGGTTAGCACAGGATAGGAAAGGATGGAGGATTGCATCAAACCAGTCGAAAGACTGACGACAAAAAAAAAAAAAAAGGAGAACATGAAGATGAAGAAATTCTACTGTAATTATATGTGGAAAATGCTGAAAAAATTCTGCTTTTCAAACAAGGGATGAGGAATTTTTTTTCATGACACTCATCAGTCGGTATTTCTTAAAAGACTACAGGAAGTTCTGGCTATTATGAGCTTTCACCGGAATTAGAGTGGATTAATTAGCTACCAGTTATCAGATATCTGTCAACGACACACGCAGATTAATAGCATTTTCACACCAAGTCGGGTAGGAGTGTGTTATGAACGACAAAGGGCCCCTCTCGTCTCGACGCAAACTGCAGCTCATTGAAGTTTTAATTAGAATGTTAATACCTCACAACCGGCCAAAAATGATAAGTATTGTCGTTATGTCTAGAAATGATAATCACGACTCCGAAATAAATATCTCTTGATTTATTTTAGTACAATTATCTGAAATCAACATTCAAACACCCATGCAGAATTTTAACAAACTGGTGATACACTTAACACTCATATTACGGCTTAGTACTGTGGATCCCAAACACGCGCCAAAAATTATTGACAGACATGGGGCCAACCTTACACTGCCTCCTCAGCTGTTGCTGGCCAGAGCCAAAGATTCTTTCAATGCTAGCTAACGATAATAAACTTACGCTACCCATAAAGTATTCGATCTACGGCTTTTGAAACCACAAAAAAAATCACTTTACAAATATTAATACAGTAATTCACAATAATTACAACCAATAAAAGAAAACGAGGCGTTTGAGACTGCAGTCATACTGATTGGGGGTTGTGTGACTATATGCAGGACGTGTTGAATGTTGTTAGACTCCCAGACCAGCCTACAAAGATTCCTGCGATCCTACATCCTACCACGTTTGATCGTCAATTGGCTAATCGTCCTACAGAGCATCCAATAAAGTAACATTTTTGCTTATTTTTCTCTCTCTCCACACCAGCAACGCAAATATGAACTTACAGCTACACCTTAGGAACAACTATAAGAGGAAAATATTATTTTATCGTTTTCCTTATTGTTTCCTCTGTTTTATAATTCTTTCATCTGAATTAAAACTAATCAGTACCAAGACTATCTGGTTTTTTTTTAACAGTAGACCCTAATTTTTTTCCACCCTATTGGTGGTCCTGGGAGCGTATAGTCGGTACCACATATATCATAAACCGTTAGGCATCGTCACTGAATCAAATTTGTAATCTTACGGTCATAAGATAAAGGTTACCATGACCACTAGTTAATCTGTATGATAACCTGAAAACAAGCTTTCTCTTGCTTTGTTCCATTTATATCGTAGCGCCACAGATCGAGTCTGAGACTGCATCAGGTATGTTTTCATACTTTTTACCATCAGTAAACAATTTTCTGAACGCCTTTTGTAAAGGATAAGTTTGAAAACGCGTTTGATCTCAGTTCAGGATGTGACTACACTAAATCTAGTTAACACTATGACAGTACGAGATGACTTTACCTGGATTACTTACTACATGTAAATGACTGTCGTTTATGAAGTATATTTTTTATAAGCTGATGTTATGACTACTGCTAGTGGTAGGATAAATTAATATCACAGAAAGAAATTTTCCTTAAAAATACTTTCGTAAGAATGAATCTGTGCCATTTCAGTGTGACGTACTTAAAATAAACTGTTGGCTGCTTGAAACATATCGTACGTCATGCGTAAACTCAGAGCCAGCTGACAGAAACTTGAATCTAGCCACTGTGTGAGTATGGCAATGTCATAATCGAGTATAAAATAGAGAAATCGGAGGGGGTACAAAGGAAGGCAGCTTGACGTTTTTGCAGTAAAAAAAGGTGTCGATGTATATTTATAGGGGGTATATTAGTTAAAAATTAGGAGTACTATCCGGAAAGGAAGAAAAGGACAAGCCCATAAACAATCACTTGATTACAAACATAAGTGAATGCGAAAATTTTCGTTTGTAGTGAAGTAGTGAGTAGTTGCTGTATTGTGGAGGGATGGTATCAAAAATTTTCCTCAAACAGTCAAAAATATTAAAGCAAAAATTCGAGAAAGGCGATAGCATGTTTAGTTGAGATCTAGACCGGGGCATGAGCTCCATCACATTTAATGAATATTAATCAAAGGCAAGCTCGGTCATGGTGTTATCATATCTATCACGCTGTGACGACATGCACCCAGATGGCTGACGACGGCCAGGGATCTTTTCACTCTCATTCCATTGATGTCGCTATTACAACAAGCTAAGAACTTAGGTTTTTTGAATTTCAAAACAAACATAAAGAAAAGCAGTTTAAACTCACTTATTCATTTTTAGTTGCTTTTTGTTTATTTATGTTCCTTTGAAGTAGATGTTTTACTTATATTCTCTGTTATAGATGTCACTGTTATAGTATGCTAAGAAATATGGGATCGGGTTTATATCCCAATACAGTGAATGTATTAATGCGCCATCAATACAAATTTTCATTTTTGAGCAGCAATATTAGTGGAGGTTTAGACTGAAATGCAGCCTTGTGCCAGAATGACAGCTCACATTTGTTGTTGCAGTAGCTTAGAGCAAGAGTTTTTATTTTCGATTTAAGTTACTGAAGTCATCACTTCATGGAGATGAAAGTAGTTCCACATTTACTAAAATATGAACCAAGATTAAAACTAATACTAACATACGTTGTTAAAATTTATTTTTTATTTGTTTTGCTTTCACTGGCTTCATAATATTGAAGCCCCTAGCTCTGCTGCATGTCAGTAATTCAAAACTACACCCGAGATATGTGCAACATTACAAATTCAAGGTTTTTAGTGTTATTTAATAACAATTACGTTTAGTTATGCATCTGAGAAGAAGTGAACTGCCAGAACACTGCATGACTTTAGCCGGGCTTAGAAGCTAGTAATCACATCTCTGTCTGGTTCAAGTTCCTGCCCGGCAATTCAAAGTTTTCTGTTACATTCATCCCAGAAATTGATACAGTGGAATGAGGAACACATCTTAACACGGGTCTTACCCTGATTTAATTCCTGCTCCTTACTTACCGTGATTTAATGATCTGAAATTTGTAATAAAATAATTACTATTATAAGTAAACAGTATTCCTAAAAAGATAGAAGATAATAACGTCGAGAAGTAATTTTTCGTATCTTTGAGACTATATGATTTAAAGATTTTTAAATGAGTAATTTCTTGTTTTTTACTAGTTAAAACAAAAGACGTAGTTTCTGCAAGAAATAATTAATTTCATAAAACACTCTTCATTTCGGTGTAGTACTAAATTCTTAATCTCAGCCTTGGGGGGAAAAGAGGGAAGGTAAACCTTCGGAAATTTTCTTATTTCTGAGTGAAGACGATATGTTTTATGCCTGATTTTCCTAGTTACTAAACATGTGTAGTGGCCTGGCGCGTAGTGGGAGGCGACACCTCGCGGGAGTACAAGACAGTGCGGGACTGGCTGAATGCAGAGGCCCGGAGCCGCTGGCCAACTACTCCGTAGTTGGGCAGCCAACTTGCGGTATTAATGCCTTCAGACTTTGCGGAACAGGCCCGGTGTCTACCTTGGCGCGCACAAAGTAAACTTGGCTCAATGGCCACGCTACTTAACTTGGATTATATTGGGTGAGCGGTCGACCTGCCCGGGGAAATTACAGCATGCCAGCAGCGCCGTCTGCCGTGACGGGCTTGGCATTCCGGGGGACCAGCGGCTTTACCCCGCACAAGCGAAGCTTACTTCCCTCCTGTTACGCGGCCGCTTCCAGCTCTAGATTAATGTTACAGTTATGCTTTGATTCATCCGACATGTTAAACATGGCGCAACAAGTCGCCACGTTTTGCTACAAGGCCAATGCGAATTATTGCTCGCACAACCAGGTATTCCTCCTAAATGGTCATTTTTTGGCACCATGTAATATAAAACAAACATGGCGTAACAGAATTTCGTTCTGCTTTGTGTATTTATCGTTCAAATTTCTCTTACTTAAACGCTGAATAGAAATATAATAAATATGATATGGACCTCCAGTTTGGCTATGTTCGCTGAGGCGCCTCTCAACAGATCGGGAAGGTACAAAGGGACCGGACACGAGCCCGGCCATACTGATTGCGGATTTTAGGCGGTTTCCCGCAACCATCTAGGCAAATGCTGGGATGGTTCCCATTCTCCACGTCATAAACTACACATTTCACAGACAAAAAATACAGGTACCATACAGAACGCACAAAGTTACTCGTTTCTCATACTGATGGAAACACAAGACTCTCATCCAACATATTAGGTACGCCGAGCATAAGAGTCCGGTCAAGCAGGAAGTCAGTACATTCCCCCCCCCCCCCCTGCATCCCCTCCAGTGATTCACACTGAGGTGGCCAGTGATCCAGTCGCAGGAAAAGAAAATATGATACACGTAGCTATCTTTGGACAGACTAAGTAGAGTACTATAATGATGCACCAAGTACACTTCGACTACATGTTTTTGAAGAAATGGTTTATCTGTAACTAGCATAACAGCTTTATTAAATTCTTCTTTTTCTCGTTAAACGTTAGATTGGTGGATACTTTTTTCTTGGAAAATTTAAACTTACCTTTACCAGTGTTGGAAGTGTATTTACGTAGTTTTTATTTTTACTATTTTTTGTGTGGGTGATTGTAATTTGTGTCTGCACACAGTGTGGGTTTTTTTTTTTTTTTTTTTTGTAATGTGAATGAATGAAAGGTGGAAGATAATGAAACTCGCTTTATAGGTATTTTGTTGCAAGAAATAATATATCAGACGAATTTATTTTCATTTAAATTTATTATCCCGTGTTGGTCCATAATAACATTACACATAAGGCGTCTTCTCAATCCAGAGATAATAAACGTTGACTCACAAATGCTCCAGTGATTTAACTACCGACTGACAATTCAACTTTCAACTAACTCGTCTCTGCCGCTTTTTTATAATGACCCCAAAGAAAATCCCAGAATAACACAGATAAAGCCACTCGATGATTCTCGAATGGCGACTATGCAGCTAATAATCAAAACCACATTAAAACAATCAGAATTAATAAAAATCATACACTATTATAAAAAACTTTGAAATGAAGTTAAAGATAAATACAGGTATTTACACACAAAATTATCAGTACAAACCAGTTTAAACCGTCGAAAATCGTCATCCAAACATCGTAACTCACATCAACACTTACAATTACAAACTTTTAACTAATGATTCATTCATAATACTGTCCTTGAACACATTATATAGCATTTAAATAGTTTCTATCAATAAAACAATGTCCATTTATATGACAAATTTACACGAATTAATCACACAAAATATATATAAATCCCTAATTAATCAACTCCCAGCTTGCTATACATAATACTTAAAAAACATTTCATGTAAGTTTTGGGTCTGAGCGCCGTTATACGCTGCCGGCCCATTCAGGCTTAACATCCCAATCCGACGGACGAATCACTATCAACAGTGTGGTATGCTCTCTCTCCATATGCGCTGAATGTTTTTGGATTTAATTCAAGACTTTGGTGCACATCTTATACTTTTTTTGTATGTGGTTTTACACCTCGTCGACGTCGAGGACATTTGAAACGGGAAATTAGTGTGGGAAAGGAACAGGAAGGCTATGGATTTTTTTTAAACGAACCATTCCAGCTTATGCCTGGAGTGATTTTTGGACTTAGGTGCACAATCTGGTGACTAGGAAATGTGCATCACCACCCTCTGGCCTTGGCGGTCATGTTCTGTTGACGAAAACTTCTTCCACCACTAGAATTAGAACCAGCTAGCTCAGCTAATTTCGTGCCAAGTGCCGAAACCAATTGAGAAAAAGAGACGGGCTTCACTAAGTGACTGTGGCAAACAAAATTAAAACTTAAACAGTTTCGTGTCATTATTTGTTGTGTTGCATGTCGATTCGTTTTTGAGCGACTAACTAAATGAATCTCGCTATCTGTTTGCAAAGTGCATTAAATTTGAGAGACTTTATTCAGTATTGGAAAAATGTTTTTTATTAAGGATCGAGAAAAAATGACGTTAGTGGTTTTGCTAAAAAATGCCTTAGCAGTTTTATTAGGCCTTCAGGACTCCTGTTTGCTATCACAGCAAAACATAAACGCTATTAATCCTATCGATCGGAGACAAATAAGAGTACAGTACACCAAAAATTAATTCAAGCAGTTAAGACAGTTACTCTGGTGATAGGCCATATTTACCAGTTGTTGAACAATAATTTTGTAAATAATTCCGTCAAAAACAACTGTTTTGGTGAATTTTGTTTTTATTTGCTTCTCCAGACGCGTTTCGCCTTGCGGTGTAGGGCATCTTCAGTGGCTGATTTTACATGTTTTGTTACAATAATTATCTATAGTACAACTCTTTATATATATACATATATATACATATATATACACATATGTAAACACTGTACTCATAACAAGAAAATGAATACAGTCACTCACACAATAATTACAAGCAATAACTCAAACACATAAACAGAGAGATAATTTAATAGAATTTACAACACAGATACAATAACAACAGAAACTAAGTTGGTACTACTGTAAGGATCTGGTAAAAACAAAATAAACCATGTGTAACATACATGTACAGCAAATATTCACTACAACAACAAGTGCAGCATAAAAACAACTAGTGATATAATGCTCAAATGAAACTGCAATGAATAGTGATGTGAAAGTGTGTGAAGTGCTGATCCAGACCGGTATGTGAGGATTACCAATATAGCTGTGAGTACATAAAGAGTTGTACTATAGATAATTATAATAACAACACATGTAAAAACACTTTACAGCCACTGAAGATGCCCTACACCACAAGGGCGAAACGCGTCTGGGGAAGCAAATAAAAACAAAATTCACCAAAACAGTTATTTTTGACCGAATTATTTATAAAATAATAGTATTTCAGTGTCACTATATATCTACGGTGCGGTGGATACCTGCTCTCTGTTGGTCCCTGCATTTCTTGACAGAGCGGCGGACCCACTCGCTCGTTAAACGAGGGAACAATAACTTAATTAGCGAAGGAACGAGGGTGAGGCGGGGGAGCCGGTCATCTTGAAGGCCTCTGGCTACGGACCTGGAGGAATGCACCCTCTGCTATCCTCACCCTGCGGGCTTCCTATCAAACAGTCTTGGAATTCTTGCGTACACAGCTGCTACATCTTAACAAGACTGAGGCCAATGTGCTATAGCTCAGCCACCCGAATACTAGCTTGAATAGCCCCCATGCTGTAATTTTAGTCAGTTCATTGTTAGAACAGAAAAATCTTCTATTAAATTATCTCCCGACGTGATCAAAATTAATTAGGCTTTCAGAACTGTCGTTTAACGACTAACATAAAGCGAGAAACGAATGAGTCGATAAGATGGAAGAGCACAGGAGAAGTTTGAATTGGTGTTCTTACCACCTGCTTACAAAACTGATAATAAAGGGTACAATGATGGCGATCAGATCCAATGCTCCGCTTGGGATTCGTGGAAGTAGTTCTCGTATTTCCTTTTTTGATCTTTGGTGCTATACAGGCATGTCCAGGCAATTATTTGCTTCTCACACAATTTCCTCATATATACTCAATTTTCACATTGGTATTTTGCAGGTAGGGTAGGACAGGTGGTGATGCATGGTTCTTAATTATTAAATTGTATTCTAAACTACTCGGTAAATCTCACACCTCTCTGAAACACTGTTGATGGTGATTTTTCCAACGGACGTGGGCGTTAAACTCAACGGTCCCTTAGATGTCTCTCGGAAGAGTGAGCACGGTCTGGCGCAGGTTTTCACCTTATCCACGCCAACGCAACTACCTGAACTCCCTGGTCAGACAGCTGAAGAAATATATCGCAATGCAAACATAAGAACATCTGTACAAAGGCGAAATGGGCTGGCATCTACTACCTCTCAAATTTTCACATTATTTAAAATTTATGTTTTTTACTTTTTAATGGCATCACTTCGCTAGATGTAACTAATTTTGGGAATACCTGAGATCTAAGAGAAATTTTCCTGGCCGGAGTTGTAGTCACCGTTCCTGGCAATTAATGTTGCGAAGGCCACGGTCTCTGGTATCGTGGGGGACCGTGGGGGAATATGACGCGGGATGTTGTGCAGCAAATTATGCTAACTGTTGGTTTGCCTAGGCGGAATTTTCAATATTTCTGTGCAATGGAGGCTGATCTTTGAATAATGCTGCAGCATTAATCGAAAAGTCTAGTGCACGTCATTAGCCAATAGAATCTTGCCTGGAGGCAGAACGAAAATGGAGCAAGAAACCTGTTATGTGGGAGGAACGATAGTGAGACGATCTAGAAGCCTGTTGAGTAGAGGAATCGATATCGGACGAAGCTAGGATGCCTTTGGTTTAAAGAGATGCAAGTGAGTAGACTTGAGGCACTCGGTCTTAGAGTAACCAGATTTTATTTCTTGCTATGAGACTTGTTATATAAGACCGTACTGTGTCTCGTGCCTACACCTTCGAACGAAATCAGCAGATTTAAAACTGTTTTTATTTTTCTTTCGTTCTCATATGAATTGGAACGTGTCACTGTCTCAGTCAGTAAGCAGTCGTAGTGAGTGACAGATTCCAAGTAGTCCCGTGCTGTCTACCAAAGAGGACGCACCATAGGTCAGAAGAGAGAGGGGCGAACCCCTGAGGACTATTTCAAAGGCGTGGGTTGTTTGCATACGCGGTCTTTGTTGAGGTCGAGTGCTCCTTGGCATTCTGTCGATCCAAGACCAGAACACCTTGTTGGTGAAGACGCTTCTTTTGTATTTTGGCTATTCCTTGCCGGGATGCTGCGATGCTGAGGAAGCAATCCATTGCTCAACCTTTTCACACATCGGCCTAGGTCACGCAACGAATCTAGTAGTGATTTATAATAGCATGTGCTAGGTGTTTGAACATAATGATTGCACCCCAAAAAACTAGAAATGTAATTCACCAACATCATCATCTTCAGGATTTAAACCACTGATTGTTTCTTCCGCCTTCATCCACTTTGTTGTGTCCACTTTTTCTTAGATCGACCTATCCTCCCTCTTCCCTGTTTTGGCTTGTAATTTAAAAACACATTTGGTGGTCTGGTGTCCTTCATACGCGTTACATGCTCCATCCATTTAGTCCTATATCTAAATATTTCCTCATTTGGATGAAAATTTTTCAGTTATTTCCTTATTTCTTCACTTCTTTTATTATCTTGTAAATTATAACTAGACACGGCTTTTAGAAATATCATTTTAGCTGCTTCTATCTAAATGTAATTAAATATATTTTTATAAACTATTCTAATGCTAATTGTTAAAACAATTCAGATTTTTTTTGTTTGAATTAGTTTAGTTCTAATAGTGCTCTGTAAATAAGACAAAAATACGAGAGAAATTGTATGCCGTGAAACGCAAATAAAATCCATTACTGACAAATATATATATCACTTTGTCTCAGTGTGCTCAGGTCGTTGCGACACTATGATTGTCTCCGGACCTTGGAACTTGTATAATTGCTTGTTGCCCTTGTGGTGGAAGAAGTTAGCACGGCTCGAGAGTTGGACAGCAGGATAGCAGAGTTGGTGCTTCCAATCACACAGTGTTTCAAAGTCCTGGGTTTCATCCCAAACCATCCCGTGGTGTGTAAGGAGTGAAGGTACACAACGCTGTTAATGGTGGTTCGTCCGTCGATGGCGAATTCATTGGTGTGTTTAGGAAAAATCGGCCTAAATAAACCGACGTCGGGTTTTTCTTTATTCATATACTGTGCACAACACTAAGCGCTAGCTTAATAACAGTCATCTACACACGTACAACAACATTTGGAAATGCGGGGGAGTGGAAATGGCCATTCTGCTTCCGAATCTGGCCTGGTATGACTGCTACTAGAGTCTCGGAGCTTCAGCAGAGCCGAACAGTTACGCTTATCATCTTCAGCGCATCTTCCCATTCCATCAGTATATAAAACTTATATGATATCAGTTTAACTTCTAAGAAATATAGAAACAGTTCTGTCACTGAAGTAGTCCGTAAGACAAAATTCTTGTGGTATCAATAGAAGGGCTGCTTGGAAAGACATAGTTCAGGACTGTGATGGAGCATATGAATTAACTTCGCCTGGTAGGCAGATGAAAGGAAAAATTGAAGCATGTTACTGATTGTAAAACTCAAGTCTCCTGGAAGGATCGCTTCATGCTGAAGGGAAACGATCGACGACTAGAATTATACTCAGATCACAAGTGTAGTATCATTCAATGTAATAATGAACAGACACAACGTTTAAGGTCGATTTAAGCCAAAAATAGATTGCACCGAGTCTAACTACCTATAAAAGGGGGAAAAATGAGTTTTGGGGTCAAAGGTCATCTGGCTGAAATATTAAGTTTGACCTCCTAAGGCCGAATTAAACGAAAAATGTATTTAACAGTATCTACAAGTAACAAGAAATGAGTTTTTAGGGACAAAAAGAGGTTTATGATACACAGAGACATGACCTTGTCCGACTGAAATACTGATGGTTGGCTCCGCAAAGCTTAAAGAATTTCTGTTATAATTCTTATTGCAAGTAGCATATCCTCCTTGCGATTTACCCGATCTTCTACCGGACCCAGCGGTGGTCGATAATGGAGACGAAAGCCCGGGATCAGGTCCATTCTGCTATACTTTCAGTAACTTTCTTAGGTTACATTATACGAGATTACACTATAAACTGTATCCCTCAGATACCATTTCCCGCACCCCACACAATCATTACTTCAATATTATTTGTGAAACCCCGAGAAATGAAATGTGGCTGTGGTATGGTAGCTTGTTATCAAATTATCTTGCACAATTTGACTTCTGTCCCTCCTAAATTTCCCACTCTACTGGGTGGCGAGCTTCTTTTGTGTTCGGCAAATTGAAATCTCGTTGATCTCTCGAAACGAGTGGTATCGAGCAATGAAAGTGCGGAAGTAGCGACTGTCCATTGAAATGAAAATTAAATGTGATGCGTGTATGAGTTGTGCTGTTCAAATCTGCAACTGAAAGCATGATTAACTCACATTCTAGTTAAGCACCCGTGGATTCGATTAATGAAGATTTTAGAGCCTAACCTTGAGCTAAATGAAGTGTTGCGGTAACGTACACTTATGAGTCAAAACATTATGTCCTCTTGCGTAATACCATGTTGGTCCACGCAATACAGCAGCGATTTGGTGTGGCATGGTTTCGACAAGTCTACACACAGGTTCTGATATATGCTACCACACCAATTATTCAATTAAAAGTTTTGTAATTGTAATAATGTGTATATTATGTATTAATGCTCTCGAGTTCCATAGACTTTAATTTTAATGTCATTTGGTACCTTTAGTTAGGTCTATAGGAAGTAATAATAGAGTCTTTGGTCCATTAGCGCGTACAGAGGTAGTTGAAGTCGCACTGTGTTAGAAGTAGGAGGTATATCGCTGTCCGCATAGAAGGAGCTGGCGATATACGTTGCATGCTGCTGGCATGAGTTGTTTGCTTTTTTGTGTGTATGACGCGACTAACAGTGAAGTACAATAGCAAATATATTGTAAAACGAGTTGTAACAAGTGTTTAATTGTTTGGTTTGATATTAAAGCCAGACATAATGGATTTTAAGTAGTGCATTTATCATTGATTAGGAGTCCTATAATTGACGGTTAAACGAGCATAAATCAAGCCAAACCGTCCAAAGACCTTTATTAAAAGTCGCCAGTAATTTGGAGCCAAAGTTACCAAAGTTGATTAGTATATTATATTAGGCGACTTTCTGCTTGAAGCTGTTAAATGAAGAAGATCACGAAATTACCTTAAATTATTGGCTTAAGATATGTATTAGGGATGTAAAGTATATCCGCATCCGCAAGTGCGGAACTTTCGCGTGAAATCCAACATCCACTTTGGCATCCGCATTCGCCATTTTCAATGCGGATGTATGACGGATGTGTTGTTTCCAAAGCGATATATGTTATTCTTTTCTTTTTATACGATATTCTGCCCTTGGTCGCTTAGCTAACAACAAATAAATTGCTTTTTTTTTTCCCCCTGACGATCTTGCAGTAAAAGTAACAATGAACTGACCGATGTTCTTACCTAAGCGACGAATTTATCAGTTTGAACTTGCATATAAAGTAAAGCGGCCTACTCACGATCCAACTTATTAGGACATACGCGTAGAACACCCGTAGGATGCGCTCAACCATACACGCTAATAGAAGGGGTTCATCAAAATTTTCGAAGCAATCATTTCCACTCATACTTTTTCGGGGCACACCATGTGTCTTTATCGCACACTAGTAGGATGTTTCCTCCAATAGCTTCCTCCAATATCCATAGCTTGTTGGACTGCAAGGACATCCTAAATGTAGTCCTGTAACTCCTTCCACGGCCAATCAACAGTGTTTTTATCGAAAATCGGATCATCGTAGGTCCTTCAAGTTGTACTGTGAATGCGCCAGCCACTAGAAAGGTAGGAAGGTGGTTGGCGAGCACGGAACCAAACGTGGTGGGTGAGCGGTAACGCTCTGGCCTCGTATTCGGGAGGACACGGGTTCGAATTCTTTTCCGGACATCCAGTTTTGGGTTTTCCATGGTTGCCCCAAATCACTCCAGGCGAATGCTTCCTTTAAAAGGTCATGGACGAATTCCTTCCCGTTCCTAGCCGCCATCCTTTCCCTCCTCTAATGACCTCAACGTCGACACGGCGTATAGCCATAAAGGGAGAGGGAAAGGGGGGGAAGGGGGGAGGAAGCGAGCACGAGATGTGCGGTGCCGTCAGCCGTGGCCTTATGCTTACTTGAATTAGTCGCGCCGCGAACTCCACAAAATTAATATGATAAAGATTGTTTTTTAGACTCGTGCTTAGTTATGTAAGTAATTTAATTCACTTGTGAAATCATTACCCATTTTTTGTTTTTAAAACATGAAGAATAAATAACTAAATATGGCAGCTTTAATGGACATAGATTTTACTTATGAAAAAAGAAAAAATTCCGCATAAAATATATACTTATTTTGGCTGTAAAATTAATTTTGATAAAATATTAAAATGTAAATAATTATAAATTTATTTTTCTACCTCCGCAAAACATTTGCATCTGCGGATGTCAAGCACTGAACATCCGCATGCGCAACCGCAAAGATGACTTCCGTTACAATCCTAGTAACGGAAGGGGCGCGCGATATACGTTAAATGCTGCGGCATGAGGTTTTTTGTGTGTGTGTGAATAACGCGTTTAACACTGAAGTACAATGGCAGATGTATTGCAAAACGAGTTTTAACAAGTGTCTTATTGGTCGGTTTGATATTAAAGCCAAAAATAATGGATTTTAATTAGTGCGTTTATCATTGATTAAGTGTAGCAACCTGACCTTGTACTAGAATTAACGGTTAATCAAAGAATAACTCAAAATAACCTCCATGCTACATGCTTGTTGAGAGATTGTATTAGGGCCAAACCGTCCAAAGACCTGTAGTAAAAAGTCGCCAGTAATTTGGAGCCAAAGTTGATTGGTAAATTATATTAGGTGATATGTGAATGCAGACCTGTGAAGATTTTTTGTTATATTAGGTGACTTTCTGCTTGAAGCAGTTAAATGAAGGGGAGTTACATGACCACGAAATTACCTTAAATTATTGGCCTATGATAAGTAGCACCCGACAGCGTCCCAGATGGGTTCTAGCATGCTTAGGTCAGGAGAATTTGGTGGCCAAGACATCAACTGTCTTGCTCCTCAAACCACTGTAGCACGAAACTGGCGTTGTGACAAGGACATTTCTCCTGGTGGAAGCTGCCATCGCCGTGTTGGAAGACATGATGTATAAAGGGAAGCAGATGATCCGCGATAACTTTCACGTAGTACATAGCTATGATGGTGCCTTCGGTCACTACCACAGGTCCCATAGAATCCCACAGTGCCCCCCCCCCGCCCCCCATAGCGGAATAGTGCTACCACCGGCCTGCGTCCGTGAAGTGATACATGTTTCGAGCAGACGCTCGCCTGGAAGACGGCGTATCCTGACACAACCACTGACCTGGTGTAACTAGAAACGGGCTTCATACGTCGAAGCGACACGTTTCCACTGACTCACAGTTGAATCTCGATTATCTCGTGCCCACTGCTTTCGAAATTGACGATGGTGTTGGATAAACATGGGAACACGTAGGCTCCGTCTGCTGCGAAACACCATATTCAAATATGTGCGTTTAACGGGGTGCTCCGAAATACTTGTACCTGAAGCAGCATTGTACTCTGCTACAGAGGGGATAAGCCTCCGAACTCCACGTTCTGTGATGTGACGTAGACGTCAGCCACGTTATCGCCTACTTGTGGCTTCACAGTCCTTCAATCACTCTCCATAGATGCTCACTACGTCAGCAGGCGAACAGCTAACCAGCCTCACCGTTTTCAAGATGGTCGTCCTAGGCGCCGGGCCTTAACACTGTGCCCTTAATGGAAGTAACTAATGTCAGTGGATTTCCCTATTTGCCACACGAATTATCGCTAGAATGACGCCCCATGCGTCTCTGCTCTGTATGCTTAACCTATGACGTATCAGCAACGTCACCAGACGGCACTCAATATCGCGTTTGGCAGTGGTCATTATGTTTTGGCTCATCAGTGTATATTGCAAACATGCAGCCAGAGTTCCATTTCTTTGCTTAGTGATTATATTAACCATGAATAAATTGTTGAAACAATGTTGATTTAATTGATGCTTCTAATGAGACGTTCCCTTTTTTCTTTTCTTAGGTCGTAGCTGCGTTTTCAGTATGAGTTTTGGCGTACATGAGTAAAGTATAAGTGTAAAATTTACTGTTCTATGCCGAAATTACTGCATCAGTAAAGAGAGGAAACTAACTTCTGTTTCGTAGTTCCAGCCACTTTAGTCACAATAAATGTAATGATCCATTGTTCTTGCTGGTCGAAACAATGGTGATCACAGTTGCAGCGTTGATATGGACGTATCATATTAGATCTGTGGTTGCGTTAGCGCAGGTGCTCTTTTGTTTTTATGACATGATTTGCTATAACCTAATAAGAAAAAAATTAATATCAGTATCTAGTAAAATCCATGAACTAAAAAAATAATAATAAATAAATAAATTATAAGCATGTTTACTACAATCTCCAATCGATTAAAATAATGAGCTGGTATTCTATAGTTAGTAGCTATCAAGATTCTGTTGAAGATGCGTTCTCTGCTTTTAATTTATTTAAGAAAGCTGTCTTAAAATAATGTTCTTAAAAAGCAAGATTTGTAGTGCCACAGTAAAAGATAACGACCCACTAATAGGGTGTCTCATTAATAGCCTCAAAACAGCAATACTCTAGATAATATATATTTTTTTTATAAGGTGTCTACAGATCTAAAGAAAACATTGTATAGGTGTCGCTCCATATGAATATGGGAGTGTTATTTTTAATATTTTCGGAATTGTTTCCTTGGATGCTGTCATATAACTAATGCAATTGTGTCTTCACTTTCCAGTAATAATAGACATACCAATGTCGGAGCGGAATATTAGATCTTATTAGTCAATACCTGCTGATTTCTACATGCAATATGTTGATGGTTTTTGTTGTGTATATGTTTTTTCTCTCGAAATTATTAGAGAGTATTCTAGTCAGTGTTGCAGTTATTGCAGGCAGGTCTGCTTGAGCCGTTTCGATCCTTCATTGATCCACTACCTCTTACAATTAGCGGCATCTCCGTGATTTGAAATATATGCTGAGATAGAATGTAAAAATATGAAGGGGCCGGTGGGTGCAAAGCTTCATTCTTACAAAACTATTGTTAAAACTTGTGGTGTCTGCTTTTAAGGAAAGTAAATTCTCGAACATACAAATCAAGTTTGAATGTTATTAATGATTATTAATCTTAGGCTAGTCATATCACATATTACTGGACTTAATAGGATCAATGAAAGTGGGTGTACAGTTTATTAAAACTTGAGCTTGATAAAATTTATGCAAACATGAAGTTTATTTTATTAATATTTGAACAATTACACATTGTCGAATGTCTTTGATTTTCAAACAGACAGAGCAGTTTGAGATTTCTCTGGGTCGTTTACAGGGAAGAACTGATTGTATAAGCTTCCGTCGCGAACGAAGATTTACGCCGCATGTGAGGTCAGGACCCACGCATACCAGAACAACGCTGCAGGGGTCATCCGCGCTGCCAGCTTTCTCGCCCGGCGGGACGTTTAGGCCGCTTCCCCAGGCCGCGTCGTTCACTCCCTTCTCGTACAGTGCTCAGGCCTCGCTGAAGGTTACTTGTCGCTATTGCTAATGCCTAGGCAGTAAGACCGATGGATGCGGATTTGAGGGGTTGTCCCTCTTCTGCTGCTCACGGCGGTTGGATCTAGGGTGCAGGGAAGCTACGCGACCCTGTTGGGAGCTGGCGTGATCTGGCAACGGCCGCGGTCGTCATCATATTGTACAGATAGGCCCTCACTGGGACAGGTGATCAGTGATCAAGGAACTCGGCTTTACGCTGAGGTGTGATGCGCACTACGATGGTGCTCTGCGGTGCTTGGACGAGTGCGCGCGAAGTCGTGTCCGTCAGTGGCGTCCACACCGGTGTGCTGGTCGGACGCGGCGGAGCGTGCACTTGGAGCGTACCTTGTGGTTCAGGAACCTGATGCTCGTCGTTGGCATTCGCGCTGGTGTCGGGCGCGGCGAAACGTGCGCCAAGGGTAGGTCCTCGCTGTGCTCGGTCGCTGCGGCTACCGTCTTGTTCCCTGCGGGGGCGGGTGGGGCTGGACGCGCGTTGGACTCGCGGAGATAGCTGTAGCTATACGGTCAGGTTTCCTCTTCGGCCTGGTCCGTGGCAGGCGCCGCGTCCCCGTCGCTCCCCGCGGGCACCCACATGGGTGGTGAAGTGTGCCTAGCCTCACCATCCCCGCCGCAACGACGGGTAGTTTGGGAGAGTCTCTTTTCTGCGGTGAGTGCGGATGCTGGAGGTGGATGGTTGGGGGGGGGGGGGATCCGTGAGGGAATGATAAAGTAAAATTTCGGTACTCCTGTTGACTGAACCCATCTACTCTCGAACTGATGTTCGTTATTGCACCAGATCGGCATCAGGAACAGAAACAAAATCAGAATCAGAATGTCCCTCCATCCGTTCCTCTGCTCCGAGGAAAACTCTGCACCCTTCGCACAGCGATGTGGCGTCTGACACTCGGCGAATCACAGCTCTGCCCGCGAAGATGACCACTCCTGGTAGGCTCAACAGACAAACAAAAAACACCAAAACATTAATAAATTGCTGGCGAGCTTCTTTAGTGGCTGGAATGTCACCCACCTCTCTTCGAGCGCTCCTCTTTTCTGATAAACGGCACTAAGGACTTTTTTCGGTCGCGGCACTAGGTAACGTGCCCAAAAGGAAAACGAAGTTTAGCTATTTACGATGGGCAGTAAATTCATTGAATGCCCAAGCCAGGTAAGAGGTTTAGTCACCCACCGGACGTGTAAATCTGGGCGCTTTGTTCCGTCACGTTTGAACCGTACCGCAATGCCAAATACTGTATGAACACTCGGTGCCTAGTAACACTGACACTCTGTACTTATTAATTTATTACAGAATACAGTCAATTATTTATTTTTTCCGAACAGAGAAAAATGAATTTGTAATTAATATAGACATGGAATTTGTGTAAAACTCAAGAAATTTCACGGTTGGTTATTTAAGACTAACACCAGAGAAACGTTACTACTGACCCAAATCATTAAACAATAATCTTTACAAATTAGCATTGGAATATTAAATATAGTTAATAGCATGAGACATTTATGAGCCTTTGGTATTTTCATACAAACATCTTGTAGTTCGTACATGTCTGCACTACGTGTAGTAATTTAAAAGTAAATTCAAATAAAACTGATTATGCTCAGAGCAATGAGTTTTGTTGAATCACGGATTTTCAAAATCGCAAGAGACACAATACAATGACTCAAAAAGTTTATAGGTACTTTGCCATCAGCGTTGACTGAAGTCTGCACAGCAACATGACTGCAATTATCACACCACTGACTAAACAGCCCTAGCTCGACCGACACTAGGTGCGCTCACAGTAAACTGAGTTCAGAACCAAACTGAATATTTTGGCCATAATTAAGAATGTTCAATTATTATGGTTGATCTTCCTTCTTCTACCGCTGGCGGCTAGCAACCTCTCTCCTACACCTTTTTCAAAGCTTGACGTCCGTGACTTTATCAAAAGTTTTGGCAATCGCTTTCTTCGCGGCAATTTCTCATTTCAATATTAGACACTACATGGAAGAGAGAATAAAAAACTGCACTTACGTCAGTATCCATCCACAATTGGTACATTCAAACTTTCCACATCTGACCCGCCATAGTACTCTGCGTTGGCTGAGAACAAAATATAAGACTGTTGCGTCTACCAAGTATTCATCCGCTGGTAGTTGACCCCCGAGTTTGTCAGCGGCGTCCCTGGTTTCGTAAACCCGAAGCTTGCAAGCAAAGCAGTACACACAGTTCCTCCTCCATCTGTCTCCAAACATACCTCGCACCACGCAAAATAAGCCTCTTTTAACAAATACACAACTATTGTGCTTGACTGCAATATTTACATTTCGCTCAGAAATATGGTTCATAATTATATTTTCTTGATAACTGCTTTCCCACTTGATTATGGAAAATTTTATGGACATGTCGCACTCTTCACTGTTTAATAGTAACAAAAAATACAGTGTGATAGAAATGTGCTACCACAATATGCGAATGACACTCTCAGTTGATTTCAGTGAGTATCGTTTCACACTTTTAGTCGTGTCCCTGCGCTTGCCACTGTAAGTAAAAAGGTGACACCATTTAGCTTTGAATATACAATTAATGGCACTGTCCTTAGAACAGTAGATTCCGCTAAATACCTAGGGGTAACAATTCGAAATAATTTGTCATGGAATGAGCATATCGAGAATGTAATTGGGAAAGCAAATCGTATGTTTCGATTTCTAGGTCGTAATTTAAAACAATGCACTCCGGAAGTTAAATCGATTGCGTACCAGTCACTAGTGAGGACTCACTTGGAATATTGTTGCTCTGTATGGGGTCCCCATCAAAGGGGATTAATGGATGCATTAGAGATGGTCCAAAGAAGAGCCGCCCGATTCGTGACAGGTATATATAGTTGGAGGGAAAGCGTAAGTGCCATGTTGAAGTAGTTAGATGGGGAAGACCTGGAGCACCGAAGGCGTTGCTCTCGACGGAAGCTAATTGAAAAATTCTCGACTGACGTATTTCGGAATGACAGCAACATTCATATCTCGGAATGACCGCGAAAATAAGATAAGAGAAATCAGGGACAGAACCGATACATTTCTCTATTCGTTTTTTCCACGAGCGATTAGGGAGTGGAATAGAAAGGATTACCGGGCGAGTAAACACAAAATCGGACAAGAGTAGCTTCCGATAAAGCACTCCGGCCATCCTGATTTGGGTTTTCCATGGTTTCCCTAGATCGCTCCAGGCGAATGCTGGGATGGTTCCTCACAATAGGCGATGGGCGCCACCTGCCATATCCCGTATATCCCTTCCAAACCATTACCTTTCCTGATAGGTGCAATGCACCCTCCGCCAAACACTTTTAGTGAATCGCGGAGTAATAGTAATAGTAATAAAGCTCAGCTGAAACAACATAACGCCAGGACACAAAAACCAGACACATCAGCAAATGTAATGTACGTATGTCATTACGTCCTCTACTATAAGCAGTAAAAGTACTTTAAACAACCCTTTCGACATTAATGTCTGGCACAAAGGTAAAATTCCGAAACGAGATGTTGTTTAGCTATCTAGTAAGGTTACGAATACAAAATATTTTGAGTACCTGTAAAAACTTGTGAAGTATTTAGTACCTTATTACGTTTAGCCTGTCCATATTCCTTTCCCTTATTCTTGTCATTATCGCATGTTAACTTTCATATGGGGCACGTAATACTCAGCGATTTTATTTCTCTTTTTTTTCCTGCACAACTAGAAGCCTGAAATAGCTGCTTTATTATTTTTCGTTGCACTGGAGAATTTAGTATGAAAATAATTAAGTAATAACAGTAAGGACTGGAAAAGTTCTAGCAGGAATTTATTAAAGATTTTCTTCTTCTTTAAGGACGAATATAGCTGGGTGTATATTCACCATCATATTTTCGCTCAAAAACGTATTAATCTATAAGAGAAAGAGAAAGAACTGTAGGAATCATGGAGATTAAAGCTCACTGAGTCTTGTTACCGAGCGTAGTGGTTGAGCGGTAACGCTCTGGCCTCACATTCGGGAGGACGCGGGTTCGAATCCCCGTCCGGGCATTCAGATTTGGTTTTTCCATGGTTTCCCCAAATCAATCCAGGCGAAGACCGGGATGCTTCCTTCAAAAGGTCATGGCCGAATTCCTTGCCGTTCCTTGTCTCTAATCCGATCCCACCGACCTTGACATCGACGAGGTGTAAAGCCATAAGTAACAAAAGTCGTTTTTGGTTTTCGCAATGCTTTTATTTTGTTTCGTAGCGCAGGTCTCTGACTCAACTACTTAGCGCAAATATGACAGAACATCGGTCCGTATGTTGCCTCAGACATCTAGCGGTGGATATTTATTGTTTTCGTTCTTTAGTTACACAACACTTAGTTTACATTCGATCACGACAGGTCAATATAAAATGATAATACCTACTTATTGTTATAAACCAGTGGTTGAGTCTCATATAGTATGAGCTCATTTAAGTTCTGTCCAACAAGGTCAACTAAACTGTTTACTGACCACCTTGTCTATCCGATTAGCATAATTTACCATACTTGGCCTTACTGTTTCCGCCAGAACGCGCTGTTAGCTCCCCCTCCCCCCCCCCATCCCCCGTCCTCTGGCCCACAATCATCCCTCTCGGACTCCCACAAACTTCTAACCAGTATTGGCTGTTGAAACGTTCGTTTCGAGGTTGTTACATTATGACGGATTGTATTTGATATCCTAGTTCTTTTCTGGGGAGTTATTTTTCACTGCTCGTCTCAAAAAGTTCTACGAGGCAGAACCTCACATCTGACAAATCATCGGCACTATTTCTGCTAGCCGCGTTCGTGTATCATACAGCGTAAAATTGAATTAGCAGACCAATGCACTTTTCTATTATTTCTATTCTCGTATTTAACAAAAATATATTAATCATTTTTGATATACAAGATATGGGGCTATTAGTGGTTTATATACTGGAAGTTTTACAATAAATGATTAATTTGCAAGAAGAATATTACCCTTTTTTCAGTGAAATACAAAAGTGAATAAGTCTTATGTTAATATTTCGGGACACGTTATACCACTAAGTCCACTATCTTTCTCGATGCTTTAAGAAAGGTTTCGTAACGAACCCCACGTTTGTAATTTCCCATAAAGAAGCGAAGTGCAGCTTGTTTAATTCAATTTTTTTCTGTAAAACAGTTAGAGAGAAAAATATCCAACGTGGAAGATAATGGCTATAACTTTGGGACTTATAGAATGCAATATTGCAAAGATCACCACGAAAGTGTAAGCATCCAGATAAATACAGTGGGATTTCACATTTGCTTATTTTAAAAGTGAATCAGTGTATTTCGGTAAATGTAGTTCATACTAGATGGACTGGAAAATCACCGTAATGCGAGTTGTCGATCCTGAGGTTGTTCTTTCAGACGAAACTAGCGTCGATAAGACACTGATCCGCTGCTCGATCATATGTTTTACCGGCGGAGGAAGAGGACACTTGTGAGAATAAAGGCGTAATAATCTTTTTACTGATTTGTGAATATCTCGCGCAGAAATCTTGGGTGCAAAATGGGTAAAACGTGGAAAAAAATAAATGATTTTAAAAATATAATTTTTTAAAAAATATCATGAGGATATATTAGAACACATGTTCAAAATTGTAGAATGAAGCAATGCTTTTTTTTTTGTTTTGTTAATATTCTGCTTATTTCCAGCCCACTTAGCTCAGGTAGTTGTGACTCAGTGATCGTGCTTGACGCCTGTCCTGAGGTCAGTGTCGTAATGGTCTAGGTTAGGCGACATGTTGGTGCACGATTCCCAGTCACCATACTGAGCTAAATCCCAAACTTCTCCGCAGTGCGTATGAACTGAGTGCAAATGCTGTTGGTGAATCAACCGTGGCAGGGAAAACATAAAACACAGCGGCTACTAGTGTCTTTTGGAAGAGTAGGCCTGAATGGACAGGCACTGGGTTCCATGATCCCTCACGAACAACAAGCTACACTGAACTCTATGACACTGGGAAAGGCAATGGAAAACCACCCTGAATCATCTCCCGCAACGTTTTATGAAATGGTAACATCCTCCAATCTGAACGCTTACGGCCGGACACATGGTATTACACGCACTTGGATTTAGTTGATTGTTGGGTGCAGCTAGTGACATAACGAAGTCGGGGAGGGAGTGAAATATACACAGGATTCCAGGTTGGCCCACAGTTAAATCCTGCCATGAGCATGCTATAACGAGAGTCAGAAAGACCACGTGGTGCAGCCATGGGGTATTTACTCTGGTTGTGCCAAGGGACACAACTGCGTTACACTGCGCGCGACCCCTATCTAAAGGAAAGAAGGAATGATGTTATTACTGATATGAGAGCTAAGTTCTAAGGGAGACCGCTTCCACTTAAAGTGATGTGAGGTGAGTGCCTTTTTAGGTGAGAATGAAGGACAATTCTAGAATACTTGTAGGTAGTAGGCTAACGGATTACAGATGAAGGGATGGATAAATCATTATTTCGAAAAAAGCAATTACAATTTTATGAGAGAGTAAAAGGGGAGCTGATATCACGAAGGTGGAGAGAAGTGACGAGAATATACCAGACCCTATATAATCAGACTACTACTACTGAACTGGAGGAGGATAATAAACAAAGTATTAAAGTTCAGTAATTTAGTGCAAGTACACAAACCACCGGTAGTTGAGGAACCAGGGCCTTGGTTAAAGGAAAGAGTGATCGACAATGAAGAATATGAGGTAGAAGATTAATTGATGTCAGGGTATTCACTCTGGTTAGCAGTGACTACTAAAATTCTCTAGAATAATAGATTACAGGCAAGTATTACTGACCTGGAAATCAAAGGAAAGAAAAGGATCGAAATCTTGGCAAGTCACTATAGCAGAAAAGTGAAGCTGTAAGTCACTCGAAAAGAAATTAATGAGCTAAGGTTTACTAGGTGCGAAATGGAAGGAATTACTTTTATTAATACAAGTAGGTAGAATTTTGTTAGTATGAGAACGATACTTAACACAAGAGGTGGTTCAAAAGAAAATTATAAGAAAGGGAGGTTTTCGGAATTCAAATGATAATTCAGGAAAAGGTTCTGTATGAGGGCATTAGTAGTTGCAGAGACTGTGGATACACTTCAAAGACATATGAAGAGTGACAGGAAAAATATAAGTTAAAAATAAGTACATAAATAAAGGAATGCATGGAACCTAGACACTAAAATTGGAAATTGCCGAGTATGAAGTGAGCATAACAAAGTAAAAAGCAAGCAGGACGGAATGGAACACTGGAAGCAAACTAGGAAATGACAAGCAAATAGGAAGCTAAAAATGGCCTCACGAAGATTATTATCATTGCTTCAGAGTGAACTCTGAAAGTAACAATTACAGATTTGTAGTTAATGGCGTGAGAGAGCGTACCGACCGTTATGGGTAACAACGTAGAATATGGGTTCCCAAACTGGTGTGGGCGACCCCCCCCTTCCCTCCCGAGGAGCGTAAGGACATGGCAGGGGGTAGGGGATACAAGGTATATTCGCCGCCCGTGTGGACTATACACCGTTGCAAGCAGTATGTCTCCTGAGAGAGGGAATTTTACTTTGATGGAATGGGTACGTAGCACGAAAAACTTTGGGAATCCCTAATGTAGAAGAAGTAACCTGTGAATGGAGAAAAAGTAGAACAGCTAATCTGATGAGAAGGGTAGGGGCTGTCATACACAGATAGGAGGGGAAAATCTGAAATACCTTATCCTGTGATTCAATTAATTATTAATGTTAATAGAGGATCCCATATAAAATTTATGTTATTTGATATGAAAAATGAAAGATTTTTCTGGTATGAAAACAATGAAAGATTCCGTTAATAGTGAAATAATATAGCTGAGGCCCTTATTCGGTTCCAAATAAAACAAATCAAAACTCCCTTTTATTACCATAAAACAAATGAATAAGTTACTATTTGCGAGTCATGAACTAGTTGAGTGGGAACAGAGCATGAGAAATTAAATACGGCAATATTGCCGATCACAGGGTGGATTGTCGTTTATAGTTGATAGCGTACGGCGTTAATAATTTTGCCGCTTGGAAGTGGCTCGATAGAAGTCAGCTTCACTCATAAAATGAGGTGGTAATCCCACGGGATGTGGTGGAGTAGATTTTTAAATTCACCCTTTTTTTCAATATTTGAACCGATAAAGATTTTTGTTAGTCTTCCTGTCCAGAGTCTGGTCCATCAACGCTTATTTTCACAGTTCTTTTGCTTCTCATTCAGGCTGTTGTTAAAAGATCCATTTACGTAATCGTGATCGTTCGCTAGTGGCTGGGTCTTCGGCTTTGTGTCGCCTGCCGAAAAGGCATGTTCGCTTGCATCGAGATTTCTTGAATGTTCCTTCTCCCGAGCAGTACGTTTTATCTGTAAATTACCACTTATACACCACACAATTCCATATTCCCACTTCGTAACATCACAGCTTACTTCAGAAATCAGAGCTGGAGCTTTCCCACACAAGATTAAATGAACAAATTGGTAACCGATAGTGTTTGTATTGTGAGGGAGCTAGTTTTGGTAAAAAGGAGTGAAGGGGTCGTATTAGCAGCATTACCACAGGTTGGGGGCCTTGTGGAGAGAACCGTGACAGCTGTAGACGCATATCCTCTGTGTAGGGCAGAGAACTGACTCCTGATCGATTTCTAGACAGTATCTGCAGGTCCTTCTATAGACACATCAGCCCGGGTTTCATGTAGTAGATTTTATCGTAGTTATTGATCGAAATCAAGTTTTAAACATTATTTATAATTCTATCCTTTTATCGATAATGTGTTTCTTTTTTCACTGTATTAAATTTACCCCATAATTCATGATTGATGTGTTTTGCGCAGTAAAATTCTATTATTATGATTCATAAAACTTATAATGTATTTTTTCTGAGAAATCGAAAGAAGTCATGTTTAATTTCTTTTCAAGAGGAGTAGACGAAGAATACCGCTGTCCTGAAATCACACACTGATTTTAACCTGATTTGCAAATCAGTTTTTTCGGTGAAAAAAGTCTTTTATTACAAAAATCTCATGTTACAGTTGGAGTCTTTTGAATTAATGTTTCGTCGTGTATATTTTTTTTTTTTTGTAAATTCATGAAAAGTTCAATTTATTTACTGAAAGATTCTCTTTTTGGGTACTGAAATATTGAACTTTTGATTTATAATTGTAGTTAAAGACTAATTGTTTTGTTTATAACTATTTCTTAATTTGATTTCTTTTTTGGGTACAACTTAAGCCATATGTCATCCAGAGATAAGTTTTTTTTTCATTTTCTTTTAAAGTGCAGTTATTTATTTATTTATCGTATGATTATTTAACAATTTACACAATAGGAAATGTACATGTCACAAGCTTATACAATTTAATATCTCTATATCTAATGTTTTAATCCAGACAATTGCACTGATCGACACATCATGTATTTCCGCTATTGTCCCCTTGTAGGCCCGAAGAGGACAGTCGGAAACGATGTGACTGATTGTCTGTAAGGTGGCTCCACAGTCACAATTTGCAGAATCTACCCAGCCCCATTTGTGTAATAAGTAGGCGCATCTGCTTTGTCCTGTTCTCCACTACCGCTTGGCGAGATCGAAACCTTGTAACCTTACTGAGGGGTCCTCAACTAGGTTTTTATTGGCTACGGATGACTGCTTGAGTTGTCCACAGCTTGTTGATGTTGAAAGAGGACTCTGTAAGAATGATTGCTATGCGCCATGATGGTTTTCTTGATTTCGAGCGTTGGTGTTTTGCTTGAATAATGTCTGTATGTATAGGCAGCTGAGGGTTCTTCAGGATATTTTTCCAGATTTTTAAGAGAACTTCTGATCTTCTTAGTGCTGGGAGTGAGATGTTGTATAGCACTGGAAGCCATATGGTGTTCGTACTGTGAAAACATCCCGTAATTATCCTCATTGCCTGATTGAGTTGCACATCTACCTTTGTGTGGGATCTATTGATCCAGGATGGGCAGCAGTATTCAGCAACAGAGTATGACAGATCCTAGAACGTGAGCACTGGCTCCCCATGAAGTACCTGCAAGCTTTTGTACAACATTATTTCTCGTTTTGACTTTGGCATCCACGTTTGAGAGATGGTGTTTGAAAGTTAGAGTTCTGTCCAGTGTTATACTCAGATATTTTGGTGTGCCGCAATACGGCAAGAGTTGGCCTCTGAATTTAACTTCTGGTTTATAGTGCGATTGTTTGTTGCGTAAATGAAATAACTGTTTTCTGAGGATTTAGATGGAGGGACCATTTCTTGAAGTATTCATCTAACTTTTCCAGATCAGCTGATAAAGTTGTTTCTGCATCAGAAAAGTTGAGGTTCTGGTGCACCAAACAAATGTAATCAGCGTAAATAAATTTTATTGAAGATTTTTCCGGTAAATCGTGAGTATACAAATTGAATAGGAGAGGTGCTAAAACAGATCCTTGGGGTAAGCCGTAATTTAGTATAAATATTCTGCTTCTGTCATTATCAGAGTATATTTGAAAGTATCTATTGCTCAACATGTTGTTAAGTAGTTCCGTAAGTTTTCGACATGGGACAATACAAATTTCAGAAGAAGTTCTTTTCGCCAAACAGTGTCATAGGCAGCTGACAGATCCAAAAAGGCAGCCACAGTTACTGATTTCTTCTCAAAACCATTTTCAATATGAGAGGTAAGAGTGAAAACCTGGTCATTACAACTTCTCCCTGGCCTAAATCGTGCTTGTTCTATGAGAATGTGGTTATTGATCACTTCAGAAATTCTGTTGTTGATCAGGCGCTTAAGGAGTTTGTACGTGACACTTAGAAGTGTTATTGGTCGATAGTTTACCACTTTTGTAGGGTTCTTATTTGGTTTAAATATGGCTAATATTTTTGTATTCTTCATTAACGGTGGGAGGTTTCCAGTTTGTAGGATATTTGAGAAGAAGTTGGTAAGCCATCTTTCTGTAGCTGGTCCACAGTGGGCCAAAAGTTCAGTATATATACCATCAAAACAGCTGCTTTTCCCAGTTTAATTTGTTTGATTGCATCTTTGGCTTCTACTTCTCGCAATGAGTGGTCTGGTGGCTCAGTGGTGAAGGCGTCTGACTTGAAATCGAAAGGTCCCCGGTTCGAATCGCTGTCTCGGCAGCGGTTTTTATAGGCACTTAACCTGACCTTCACCTCTGGCACAGCTTGCTGTGTAATGTGATGTACACCAGAACGCTTCCGCGGTTCGGATTCCACGTTAAACTGTAAGTCCCCTGTACCCTGTAGGATTGCCGGGTTAGGTTAAGGTGGCTACGACAGGGGCGGAATGCGCAGCCAGTAGAAACCATGTACCGAGCGTGGCGGTGTAACGGTTAACGTTCTGGCCTCGCATTCGGGAGGACGGCGGTTTGAATCCCCGTCCGGGCATCCAGATTTGGGTTTTCCAAGGTTTCCCAAATCACTCCAGGCAAATGCCGGGATGCTTCCTTCAAAAGGCCATGGCCGAATTCCTTCCCATTCCTTGCCCCCCATCCTTTCCCGTCTCTAAAGACCTCGCTGTTGAGAGACGTAAAGCAGTTAAAAAAAAAAGAAACCCTGTCACCAGGTCATTCCGACCACACGGAATTATTATTATACTTCTCGGAATGGAATGGAGAATTCTGAAGATTATGGGGCAGCTTTTTCCTTGTTGCGTAATTTTAATCTGACATCTCTTTTGGTTTGCTTATCTCTTATATTCTTAAACTATTCTTATACTAGGTGTTTGGCAAAATCAATCAGATTGATGGCAGTTTTTGATCTTCTGATCACAGGGTTTGAGCAGTCTAAGCAAACTATCCAAATATCGCACATCCACCAAGATGTGTGCCTCTGCTGGTGATACACTTTGTCGTACATCCTCGACTGGTGACTTGTAGTCCTCTTTTCACTCTCTCCCTCTTATAGTAAGACAGAAAAAAAATAGAGCAGTCATCCTCGTGGCTAAAACTGCATTCCACATTCCATAGATGATTTTGGATTGGACGGAAACCATTACGGCACAGTGTTGACTCGCTGTGTGTGGAAAATTTTACTGTCGTCACCACACGGTAGCAATCTGTGGTAACAATTTTTCGTAATCACTGTCTTGCAGAATATGTAAATCTTATCTACATTCTAGTTTACGTTGGTAATTCATGAAATGGTATGCTTGACAGATATCAGACTATACTTCTTTTTTTTTTAGGGCTTTCTCTCTGTTGACGTCGGTATCATTAGAGCCTTAAGAGATCAGAGTAAAAGGAACGGCAAGAAATTCGCCATAGTCTTTTAAAGAAACCCTCCTTGAATTTGCCAGCATTGGTTTCGGGAAACCATCAAATTTCGACATCTGGATGTGGGGTCGGGGATCGAACTAACGTCCTCCCGAAAGCCAGATCATGCGTTACCTCTCATTCACTGGGCTCGGGTTTTTATTTCTTATTCAGAAGCAGATATTTTGCGCACTGACACAATTTTGTTTGTCATATGATTGCGATCAAACTAAGTTGTAATCGACATTAGCAACAGTAATACCAAGTGTTTCATAAATATAATTATTGAATATACTCCGGAAAAAATCAGCAGATTGCTTCGAGGCTGTCGGTTTTAGATTTGGAAAAGCTTTTATTACAGAATGTCAGATCCGTTGTCAGTCTTTTGTAGACTACAGAGGAACGGGGACAGTGAAGACAGAACTTAACGCTCCTTGGAGCAACTGCGTCTGACAGACCGTTTGTAAATTGATGTAAGTTGCTCAAGTACACAAGACCACAATACGAAGCTGCCACAGCCAAGTAAAAGAATAGTAAAATTATATTCCGCTGATGAAAGAATACCAAAAAAAATTTACGTTTCTCGTGCATTTCACTCTGATTTTTATGTATGTTGTCTGACCCTGACTATGGTGATGGTATTCTCATATCTTCATGTTCTCTGCCGTCAGATGTAGCTCTCAAATAGCTGCAGGCATTTCAATATTTGAATAGTCTCCTACAGTGAAAACGTTAAACGGACCGATCTTATAAAAATCTCACATTACAATGCGCAACAGTATAACTGCTACATGACAGCTGAAACTCACATCCATATTTATGATCCAGAAATCGTTGAATCAAGTCCATAAATCATTTATTCCGGCAACTTTTAATGTAGACCCATGACCCAAATCTAATGAAATGATTGTTTAGCACTTTAATTTAAAGGTATATTTTTATACATGTAGCGCCCCAATATCATAAATAATATGAAATACTTACGAACCTATTTATTAGTACGAAGAAATGATACTGAATGGGAATAATTTCAAAAGGAATTATGAATCATTTAGGCGTAAACTTTCAGATATTCGAGAAAAAATATGTCCAATAGGCTGAACCAAGAATAGCTAACAATTAGCGCATTTAGTGAGATTGCTATCTACTCAACTATCCTATAATATGATATCTGTGTATGTAATATAGTCTGTGACCAGTGTTAGATAGCAGATGCGAGTGAATCATGGATCTGCAGATGGGTTTGCGAAATACCCAGCGAGGTCGATTCAATGAAAGAAGAGTTGCACTTTTAATCCGGAACATATTTTTCCTCCAACACGCAGGTCTTTCACCACCAATACTGACCGCAGTTTCTAGTTGCGTTATTAAAGTCAGAAACATATGTTTATCTAAACTATCAGCGGACCTTCTTGTATTAATGTCTCTGAACAGAAGCTCTCAAGCTACGAACGGAGCATGGAGACTGTAATATTTATCCAAGGAGGCAGGTGTGTGTGTAATGACGCTGCTGGGAATACGGTAAAGGATGTTATTCAGGAGCTTCATCTTGTTGTTTAAAATAGTGATCCCCTTCCACTTGTCACGCTACTTTCAATGGAGACAGCTGACATTTACGAGTATATTACAGTTCATAACTTCTCAGCAGAAAGTTAATTAAAATTCAATGAAATATTATAATCACTACACAATATGGTATATAATTTACTAAAGAAGGTAACAATTAGAAGCGCACTACTAATTTCAACTAACTTCAATAACATTCTGCATAAAGTAGAATTACTTTTTGATCACATTTATCCCAGGCGAGAGTTTCAAACATATTCAATGATTTTACATTAAAAACATATATAAGTTATACAAAATTCTTCTGCATTTATTAAAAATTACTCTTAGCATTCGCTGCAGGTTTCCTGAGTCAGATTATTTAGTGTAAGACAAACCGATCGACTTTGCCTTTCTGTGCCTCATATTCTCTTGTCTTAAGTCGCTGCGATAACATATCTTTTATTTTTTAAATTTACTCCTTTTTAAAAGTGAAAGATAGTGTGCCAGAAACAAGGACCCAGTTTACACATATTATTTAAGCATGAATAAATACACTTACACAATATTAGTGTGTACTGTTTGGAAGAACACTTCATACAATTTATTACACATGTCACTTTCTGTAAATTATGTCCTGCAGGCGTCCACCGTTGTTGGCGATGCAAGCTTCGGCACGAACACGCAGATTCGC